>APFE030607950.1:76803-132973 GCA_000404065.3 Pinus taeda | reverse complement strand
ATCAATGCCTTAGAATTCAGCCTCTTCGAGGGGGCAACCTCCTTTACATTACACAAATGAATGATTTTTTGATGATTCCAATGACAAGGCCTCCTTTCTATATATAGGAGTCTAAGGAGTCACAATATAACCTAGCTGACCTAACAATAATAATATAAAGGCACACAAATAACAATAGAGGGATTCTATGGGGCACAGTAATAACAATATGGGGACAATAGGGGCACAACAATATTAATAAGGGATACAAATACAATATTAATGGGGTAATCACTAGTATTATAGGGACCTAACACTCAAGGACAAGAGCATAAATTAAAATTTAAACATAGTACAAATTCCCCATTTTGCAATAAATCAGATAATTAAGAACAATAGAAACTTTAATGTAGGATTGGTAAAGTGTATGGTTCATACTTTATTCTGTAACTGATGTATGTACTCTCCAATATTTGCAAGTTCAAATATTTTTTTTGTATAAATGCCCATCCTATGTTTTAATGATTTGAGTTTTCATGAATTAAAATATAAAAAAAGTATTTTTGAATAACACAAGTATGTAGAAGTCTTGTTCTTAGTTGCAAATGTAAGCTTGAGAAGTAAGGAGAGAAAATTGTGGAGCAATTTTTGGTGGGCACGTAAAACTAGTTACTGGGTGTTATAGTGAGTTACTTCGCAACAATTAGTGAATTGTAATTCTGTAAGAACTCATAGTTTTACTTGGTGGAGTTGCATCCTCCATATTTCATGTGAATGCATTTTCTAGCATTCTAAAATCATAATCTAAAGTATATTTTGTTGTGCTATCTTTATGAAAATTTCACGTCTAGTCTATACCACGCAACCACTCTGTTTTTGCACTATTCTCAATGGGCGTAAATTTTCTTCATATTTTAGCTCTATTTTGTTGCACAAGTGAATTGTGTGAATGACACTCCGCATTGTTGTCTTAAGGAGGTCCTTTTACCTCATCTTTCTTGTCGTATCATAGTAGGTCCAACAAGGAGTAACAATGTAGATTTTTATCACAAGGAATTAATAAGCGTTAAAGGTTGTTTTGAAGACATATTTTTAGGAGCATACTTACTGGCCTGAGGGAGAACATTTTTTTTATAGTTAGAAATGGCAATATCAAGCACAAGCTTGAGTAATCCTCAAATACCTCAATTTGATGGAAAAAATTATGATGAAGAAAAGGATTTGTTGAGGGAAAATAGGACGAAGGATTCGAAATCCCTCTTCTACATTTTTCAAGTAATTCATGAAAGTATTTTCCCGAGGATTGTAGCAGCAACAAGGTCCAAACAAGCATGGGATGTCCCCCAGATATCCTACCAAGGAATGGAAAAAGTGAAGACAACAAAAGTACAAATGCTAAGAAGAGATTTTGAGATAGTTTGTATGCAAGAGTCTAAGAATATAGACTCTTTTTTCACACTAGTAATTGGAATGGTTACTCAAATCAGGTCTCATGGTGAGACACTTAAGAAAGGAGAATAGTTGAGAAATGTTTGAGAAGTTTTCCAGCAATATTTGACCCTATCATTGTGACCATAGAAGAGACAAAACATATCCCACAATTTTCAATATATGAGCTTCATGCATCACTAATTTCTCATAAACATAGTTTTAATAGAGCAACAAACTCCTCGTTGGAGCATGCCTTCAAGACACAAGTTTCAATTGGTAAAGGTAGAGGTAGAGGAAGATCAAATGCTAGAGGAAGAGGAAGAATCACACACAAAGGTGGAAGAGGCAACCCTTTAAGCTCAAGTGGAAAGGACAGCAATCAAAATCCAAGTCAAGGCCCAAGCCAAAATCAAGCATAAGGATAGAGGTATGATAAATCTCAATTTTAATGTCATCATTGTAAGAAGTATGGTCATTATGAAAATGAATGCAGAAAGAAGCAACAAGATATAAGTAACAAACCAAATGCAAATCTCACAAAGGAAAATTAGAACCAATATAACATGTTTTTAGCTTGTAATGTAGCACAAGAAAAATAGAAGGATGTATGGTTTATAGATTTAGGGTGTAACAATCACATGACAGGGAACATAGAAATGGTTTATAATCTAGATGAAAGTGTGAAATATGAAGTGACGTTAGGGATTGATAACAAAGTATCACTAGTAGAAAATGAGAAATTAGTGACTAGGTGACTATAAAAGTTAGTCGTCACAACTTTTCCAAGTGAAATACTACCAAAAATAAGCAGTCTTAAGTGACCGAACTAAAAATGACTAATGTAAATCACTAATTTAGTCGTGGGTTAAAATATGTGACTAGATAATAAGTAATACAACTAAAAATGACTAACATGAATGACTAATCTAGTATAGGAGAAAAAATACGACTACCTAACAAGTACTACGATAATATGAATAAGTTTTTTATGTTAGTCATCTTAATTGTGTCAAACAATCTAAACTTACAAGTGATAGGGGATTGAAAGGTTGTTAAAGATTGGTTGAAAGGTTATCCTTCCTCAAACACTTCTTCATCCTCACATGGTGTATAGGTGAGTCAACTTTGCATTGTTTATCTCTAATAATTTGTAATTTTAAATATATATTTTTAATAAAAAAATATTTTATGTATTTTTGAAAAATCTGTTCATTGAGTCTAATTGGGTCTAGTTCTAATTTGAAATTAATTTGAAGAGAAATTTTCATTTTTAAGACTATAATATCAAACAAAAACTACATTAATTTCATATTAACTGACCTAGATCCATCTTAACCCCGTATCTATATTCAAGTGCCAAGAGGGATCCAATCTCTCTAGGTGCAAACCTTTTTTTCTAGTTCAAAACTTGATGAGAGGCTTGCACCTTGAGAGATTGGATCCCTCTCAGAACTTGATAGTTATAGGCTTAATATGGATCTAGGATGGTATATAATACTATATAATATCTATATCTGTATTTGTGTCTCTTTGTTAATCCCTCTCTCTATCTCATCCCCCAAACATATACACACACTCTCTCCCTCTCTTCCCCTTCTCTACCTCTCAATCTATATCCTTCTCTATGTTCCCTCCCACTCTCCTCTCTCCCTCACTCTCTCTCCTTGACTCCCTTTTCACCCGTCCACTCTCTCCACCTTTCTCCCTCTATGTTTCTATTTTTCCCTCCCTCTCCTACCTGTCCAATTCCATTTCTCTCTCCTCATCTCTATCTTCCTTCCTCTCTATCCCTTATCTCCCACCTCCTTCTCTCCCCCCCAGATCACTCTCCCTCTCTCTCCCACTCCAACTCCATCTCTCTCTCTCTCTCTCTCTCCCCTCTATATTCCTTCCTCTTGCCCCCATTCTCCAACCTCCTCTCTCTTTCTCTCTCTCTTCCCTCCAACTTATTCACTATCTCCTCCCTAACTTTCTCTTAAATTTGGTCACATGTATTTGTTTAAGAAATTATCTAAGTCATATTATTATAAAATATTTGTTGTGAAAATAAGTTATGCTTTTTGGACTTGTAGTATTGATAAGCCATGGAATTGGCCCATGGTAGTACAAAGCCGATTTCAAAAAGTTAATAACAAAAGCAAAATATAACAATTGAATTTATTATTTTTTAGAATTAAACTTTTTATTATTAATTTATGCCAGATTTAAATGTTTACATTCATCCCAATGTCATTTTAATTTTTTCTTTAATTTAGCGTTTTACGCAAAAAAAATAACAAATTCTTATTTAAAAAAACATTTAACCCAATTGCAATTTATATATATTTTATTTTATATTATAAATATTTCTTTTATTTGATCCATTATAAATATTTCTTTTCTTTTTCATTTCCAGTTTAGCCTTGGATTCAAATAAAATATTCATAAATTACAAAATCACATTGTAGCACTGCATTTTTCTCTGCCATGTTGATATCTGCGTGGAAATTCCAGAATAAGGAAGACCATCAACATGATCTATGGATTTCATGGGATTTGAACCCCAAATGGTGTTTGTTGGAATTATGGCATAGATTTGATCCTATGGCTCTGGTGTTGTCCTTGATGGCAACTCAACTTGGTGACAGATCTCAGTTCAGGCACCCAGAAAGAAGAAAAAGTCATATATGCAGGTTCATCTAGACGAAGATGCATATACACGCGGGTTATACGTTACAAAAGCACGTATATGTTGGGGAACTTACTTTTGGTCCATGGTGGTTAGTTCTTGGGATTTGAACCTGTTGTTTTGGACCATGGCGTCTCGTCAGATGTGTTGATCCCTAGTTTTGTGTTCATGGTATTGAAATGTTATGGTTTTGGACCGTGGTATTGTGGAAGGCCTAAGACTATAAAAGAGGAAGGAGATCATGTGGCAAATAATCATCTGAATTATTATTGAATATCTGATAAAGTGCTGGTAGATTGGTAATTGGGTTATGTTGCAGATCTGGATCTGAATGAAGGAGGAACATTAGCGCAAAGAGAAGGATAATTTCTATTGATGGGTCATAATCTTTAAGCTTGAATGATAGTATCTTTGTATGATTTTGATCTGCTAGATGTGGCGCTTGCTTGTTCTATAAGTCTGATACTCTGGGTTAATTAGTGATTGAATATCTGAGAGAGTGAATTATCCTTTATAGATCTGTACGGAGGTTCAGGGAATCGAAGGCGCGTATACAAGCAGGTTCAGTGAAGTGAAGAAACATATACGTAGGTTGTTCCATACGCAGAAGCATATGCACATAGGTTTCAGGCTGTTAAAATAGTGTATATATTTTGAGTTGTGATCTTGCTGCTTCTGTTTATTGCTGTAGTGTTCTGGGTTCAGATTTTGGTGTGTGGTTTCTGGTACTGTGTTTTGGGTACAGCTATCAGAGAAGTATCTACTTGATTCAGATTCTAATTGGTGAAAAGGAGATTGGTTGATGGAGAAATTCTTGATGATTGATTGATGTTCATGGATCCAGTCTGAAAATTTATGAAACGTGGTCCCTGGAAGAAAGAGAAGGTTGTAGCCTTCTGTAGGCCAGCACCTACGTACTAGTATCTTGGCTAGTAGAAGAGCTAAAGGGGGTTGTAGCTCCCTTCCAGGAGAAGCTGGAGAACGAGAGAGGGTTGTAGCTCTCTGCAGGTTGCATCTTGCGTACTGGTAGAGGACTACACCAGTGCATTGTAAAAGAAGTTTCTAATTTAAAAGAAGATAGAGACGAATTGCAGCAGGTGGTTTTCACCCACATTGGGTTTCCACCTTATATCTTGTGTTCTTGTGTGTGATTGTCTTTCTGCTCTGTTCTACTATCTCTGGTTACTGGTTATTTGATTTTGCATCACAGATTAACAATCATCATCAGAAAGATAAAGTAAATTAAAAGTTTGCTTTGTATACACAGGTTTCCTTCTGCATAGTTGCGTATATACGCGAGTTTAACTAACTGAAGTAGCGTATATAATTTGTTTTGAAAAAGGAATATTTGACTTGATAATACTGATTCACCCCCCCTCTCAGTATTATTTCCAACAGTGTTTGCATGGGAAACACATAACGATAGCGTCAACTATTAGATGGAGGAAGGGCAAGGTCATTGTGTGTGGAGATTTTGGCCATTTGTACATGCGTGTGAATTTGGACTCTAGAGAGTTCTTCATTTTATTAAAGATGATTTTTGTTCATATCAGTAAACAATTTTGAGGGTTTATATGATCAAAGAATTAATTTCATCTAGATTTGAGGGTTTAATGATTATGATAATGCCGATCTCGATTGCAACCAACAATTCATCAAAAGATAATGCACAAGTAAGAATTTTTCACTTCTTTATTGTACAAAGGGTTTAATTATTATGATAATGTAGATCTTGATTGTGGCCAACAATTCATCAAAAGACATTGTACACGTAAGAATTTTTGCATGTCTTTATTGTATAGATTAGTTCACTCCTCCCTAAATTTTCAAGGGTCAGAATACATGAAATTTTATTTCCTCCCTAACTTTTCTAGGGTCACAATACATGAAATTTTATTTTTCTTTTCACCTTGTTTTTTAGTGGTTGATTATTTGTGCAATGGACTCTACCATGGCAAAATTCAAAGGGCTCGAGTGATGAAAGAAAATTTTCTGGTAGGATTCAAATACTAGACCTTCCTCAAGCTTTGTTACATGAAATTAAAATTTCTTGTAAGCATGAACATAAAATATTTTATATTTCATATTCTAATCTGAATGGCTAAAATTTTAAAACATGTTACTATATTTTAAGTAGAATATACTTATATCCATTAAACCTTACAAATCTCCAAAACTTAGGTTAATTTCAGTTAAAAGGAAGGAAGCAGAATGGATTTTGCAACTTAGACTTAATTTTTACAAACAATGATTAAAAATGGAAGAACCCAAATGGTCTGATAACTTTTACCAAACCATAAATTCCAATACCTTTTCTATTATTCTGAACCTAAACAGAGAGAGTAGAAGAAGAAGATGAGCCTACATGAGGTGGACCCTGTCCTGCTTGATACTTTTCAAAAGTTGGGCATGCCCTTGAATAGAAGAAGAGATTGACCAACATTGTTGTAGATTTTGTTTCTTATAGTGTTTTCATTTCTACCATGCATAAGTCAACTCTTTAGGAAGTTGAGGTTATCTTTTGTTTGTTATAAGAGGTAATTCAGAAGTATCTTGATCTAGTTAGGAAGTAGTTTGGCATGGTTGTTCCTCCTGCTGATAACTATTATGTTGCATTGTAATTTTTTTTAAGTGATAGCTCCTTCTATTAAATCCCCAAGCACACTTTGTCACCCATGGAAATATCCACTTATTTAAGGATGAATGAGATGGAGACCAGGTAGTTTGAGAGGACTCTTATTGTTATAGATGAGAGGAGTTTTGTGAGGTGAGAGGAGTTCTATGACATATATTGAAGGATGCAGTGCACCATTTTATGACACCAATCATCTCCATGCAACAGTAGTGGATCTCTATTGCACGGAGGGAGAAACGATAAAGTATTCCTGTGTAAAGAATTAGTATGTCAGGGATGAGGAATGAAGATGTGGGATTTATAATTTATTACGAAAAGAGGTTCGTGCGATGGAGACAAATCAAGGATTTCGTGGACCTGAGTAGAAACTGGTTCAACAATCACTTAGAGATACTCAAGCATTGTTTTGAAAGGTGATGATGCAATTGGAGAGTTCTATTCTATTGCCTTGAAAAATAACTATCAATAGGGGGGAAGATGATCCATATAGGGAAGAATTGTAGGAGTAGGATTGTTTCTAAAATTATATCTATAGGCAAGTCGAGAACTACTACAAAGGATTAGTACGACTGCAACAAAATTGTCATAATGCAAGGAATGTTTAACAGTGATTTGATGCTCATTGGTGACCAGGCAGCTACAAATACTTATTGTTGCATTTAGTTATAATTTTAGTTTCATTCTAAAGTCTCTAATTTCATTTATTGATAGTCCTTCTTATGTCCTTGTCTCTCTTAATTTCATTGTGGTAGATTGGAATGGGTTAAAAAATCAAGCATATCATTGAGTAAAATCACAGGGGCTTCACTGGGGGGCAATACCATACCACGTGCATGCATATTGGGGGATATATATTAAGGAAAAAATTCCATAATATATTGGGGGATATATAGGGGAAAAGGGTTTTTTATGTTTGCTGGTATAAAAAATGGAGCTCAAAGTTAATGAAAAAAATATAAAGGGGTATAAAAAATGTTAATGAAAAAATGGATACCTACAATGTCTAGTTAAAGTAGGGGCTTTTTAAATTGGTAAGTTGTATTGGGTTCATATTGATATGGGGTTAAATAATGTGATTTTTAATTTTTTAGAGGTATTTTCCAATATGTAGTCAAGTTAGGGGTATTGTTTAGTATGCCACGAACGCACGTGATAGGTCAGAGGTTCATTGAGTGAAGCCTCCATGAGTAAAATAGACACCCACATGTCACTACATGTCATTGTGCATATTATTTATTTTTTATATAGTTAGAAGTGAGTAATATGATGTGTGCACAACTAAAATCCTAGCAGGCATGATGAATCTAGTCTTAGCATGGAAATCAAAACCAAGGATCATAAAATATCAATAAATTTGTGACACTGAATAAAAAACACAATAAAATATTGAATGCCAACATTGACTATTTAGTGCAAGATACTACTATTATTTCATAATTTTCAGAGATAGTGGATGTCATGAAGATTCCATCAAGAAAAGTTATTGACTTGAAGATAAGATGGCCAGTGCAACTATTTACTTTAAATAGGCTAAATTTAGGTAATTAAAACAAGTTTGAAAATAACTAGAAACACCACCTCTATTTATTTTAAATAGGCTAAATTTAGGTAATTAGAACAAGTTTGAAAATCACTAGAAACGCCACCCCCACATCATTTTATTTCCATTTGTACAAGATAATATTGAATAAAATTATGAGCAATTCCATTTAAATTAACCATGCATAAAATAACAAATAAGGTTGATTCTTTTAAAAGCTATATCCATCATTAAATATAAGATATGACAAGGATGGCTCATAATTTTAAAGGCTATATCCATCACCAACTATAAGATAGGAGTTAATGAGATCAGAAAATGTTTGTCTTGATATAACATGTAAATCTCATAATACTTATAAATCATGCATATTTTATTTTCTTGTGCATATGTTAATTGTATAACTTCAATATGGGTAATTTTTTACATTTAAATTGTCAAATATGTAGAAGTTACGTTACACTAGCTTAAATCTACACACAAACAAAATATCATAAATACGGCAGGGGAATGTAGTGTTGAATAGGTGTTACAAGGTATCTCTATAACACTATCTATCTACATGATTCTAATTCCATGAGATGGTGTCTCAATAACACTATTGTCCAGTGACAAATGCTAGATGTAGATAGATTTCTCATATCATACAGGTAAATCATATCATTATATTTCTATGAAATATCATAATGTGTTCAAGGCTTGTCTCAGATAAGGAAATATGTCTGTACTCTTGAATTTATCTATGTTGTAATAAGATCAAGAATAAAGATGTCATTGTAAATAATTGGGATCTACCATGTAAGTTTACTTTACTACATGAAATTCTTGATTTGTTAGATCCCAACTAGTTAGGGTTGAATTTTTTTTGTTGTAATGAGATTAAGAATAAAGTTGTCATTTTAATCATTGAAATCTACCATGTAAGATTTATTCACTACATGAAAATTTTTATTTGTTTTAGAGCCCAAATTATTAGGATTATGAAGAGTCCTCCTTCATGACAATATTTATGAATTCTCTATTCTTGCTCAAAGAATTACATATTATAGAAAGGTGGAAAATAAATGAGATGCAGTTGAATGGTTTCTGTTTTAAAATGTGTGGAGGGAATATAAAATAATTTTCACTTGCATTCAAATATTTTGGAGCACCCACTAAAGTGCTTCATTTTCCTCCTATTTAATTCCATTTCTTGGATCACCCACTAAAATGCTTCATTTTCCTCCTAGTTAATTCCATTTCTACTATCCCAATGCTTTTAGAGGCCCTTCTCCAAAGTGATCTCTTAACTATCTTGGAGGGAAATTGATTACTTGATTGGAACCACGGATTACAATTTGATTAGGAGAAAGGGATGAGAAAGATTCATATTCTTCAATGTATTCCGCAAGTTAAAAACATATCAAATGATTACTTTTATGTTTAATTGATACAACAATCACTTGAGAATTTTTTAGGATTTTGAGACCTTTTTCAATGATTTTTTTTGTTTTTGTCTTTTTGTTTTTCTTTTGTTTTTGTTTTTTTGTTTGTTTTTGTTTTTGTTTTTTCGTTTTCGTTTTTGTTTTTGTTTTTGTTTTTGTTTTTGTTTTTGTTTTTGTTTTTGTTTCTTTGTTTGTTTTTTTTTTTGTTTTTTGTTTTTTTTCCTAAAATTTATGTTCTCAATTAAAAAAATTAAAGAAAAGGTGAAAATGATGCAATGGAAGGATTTTATGTTCTAGTGCCTAAGAGTGCCTTGCTAATGTGAAGGGCTTGGTATTTTCTTGACTCAAGAATAGTCGCAATTGACTTCCTAGCATTTCTTTTAATTTCATTTTTGTTGGTTTTATATTGCTATCCTTAAAGTTGGTGATCTACCATGTGTGTAGTAGGAAATATTAACTACTAAGCACTCTCAAAGGTAATCATGGATGACTAACTTTAAATGTCCTTACTTGACACTGTAGTATTCCATGATCATGCAAAGAAATTATTAATCAATATTAAAGGGAAGATGATTAACATGCAGTTTTTCTTGGCTTATCATATAATTACTGCATTTTGACCCCCAATGATATATTTGAGGAAACTTTCTGGTTGTTACTTGTGGAGCTTCCCTTTGGCACATAAAAACATCGAAGATAAATTTCCATTGCATTGGCATTGGACATCGTCAAAGAGGAATTCACCAAAAGCAGTAGAGGACATGGGAGAAATTAGTACAATGAGAAGATAACCA
This sequence comes from Pinus taeda, assembly GCA_000404065.3. Classification (NCBI taxonomy): domain Eukaryota; kingdom Viridiplantae; phylum Streptophyta; class Pinopsida; order Pinales; family Pinaceae; genus Pinus; species Pinus taeda. The sequence goes on along the minus strand of APFE030607950.1, from coordinate 122,502 downwards.
CTAGAGAAACACTCAGGAACCATAATTTGTTATGTATTTAGATTCACTCGAAAATAACTAGTCATAAAAACTACTTTTTTTTCTCGAATATTTTCATGAATACATAAATACTTAAAACACAATTTTAGACTAATTATTCAAACTAATAATTAACTGATAGTCATAATTTATAATTAAATAATATATTATGATTAATATTACAGGACACAACTATAGGGTCTCACTGTGAGGGGCATTGTGACAATGTATGTACAATTCTCATTGTATTAGACAATCATATCTTAAACTGTGATATACATTTAATGAAATGTACTCCCATAAGCCATTGTGGGATTGATTTTTTTTCTTTCAGTGGACAAGTGGTGATATATTTTCTTAGGCCTTAGTGCTCTACTTCCCTAAGGTTTTGACACTACTCATAGCTAGCACCTTCATTCAACCTGGTGAGGTACTCATCTTGAAAAGATGAATTGTTTTGTCTCCACAATCCAATATGATGTTGGATCAATCTCATGATCCTCAAAACATAGGTCATAATAGCGAGGAACTTTTAATGTGGGCCAAAGAATATCCAAATTTAAGGAACATGACTCTTTTAGAACAAGCAATAAGGATATTTTTTACATTGATCCTTTTTTTCATTTGTTTTAACAAGTTATATAATGCCTGCTATTTTTAACATGTAAATTATTTGTTATGATTATGCCTAAGGTTTTTTTGAAAGTTGAATATTAAGTTCCTAAGGTGCTATTTTCTATGGTGACATTTTATTTGCTTTGTTTATACAAGTCATCTAGCCGCATAGTGGTCGCTATTGAATGTTGAGGTATATGTTGTATAAACATTTTATAGTCTGCTTTATTTTATATTAAAGTATTCATCGTCTTTCATGTCTCATACTCTACATTGTATCTTCTTTCATTTTCAGGAGAGGAACTCAATATTGACAGTGAGAAGTGGCAATTTAAGAAAGAGGAGAACAATAACATTGGAGCTGCAAAATGAGAGAGAGAAGATAATTTGTCTAGTGATAACCTTAGAGCCAATATCTTGCATAAGGCACACTCATAGAAACGGATGGTCAAGCCTTGAGAGTTGGTAAATTCACTTGCAATTCCTTGGCAACACAACGATAATGTTTTGAAATGATGAAACAATATTTCATGTGTAAATTGTAGTCCAACCGATATGAAGTTGGAAACTCATATTGTAATACTTGATATTTTATATAATAAAATTTATATGGTTGAAATTATTTTTCTTTGCACTTGATATTATTTAGCCTTGTAATTAGCATATGTAACTTTGCATTATCATATTAGATAAACATGCACATTGGTATGGCATTTTTTTAAATTTAGTCACAAAATCATACTAATTAATTTATGTTGATTAATAATGAATACATAAAATCAATCTAAAACTACTAAATTAGTAGTTTATATTAATCAATGATGAACACAAATAAAATGAATATATGACTAAATTAGTTGTTTATAATGACTATGAATGAAATTAAATGAAATGAATAAAAACTACTAAATTAGTCGTTTATATAATGAATATGAAAATACCAAAAAAAAAAATGACTACTATAAATGATAATTTTTTTATTAAAATGATGACTAAATTTTGCATATATATGACTATTATTAGCTAATTTATAGTATCTTATAACACGACTAAAATTTAGTCATATTTCTTTGGTCATTAATTGGTTTCAAATGATGATTAAACTTTGCATATATATGACTATTAGTAGCTAATTTACAGTATCTTATAACTCAACCAAGATTTTGGTGATATTTCTTTGGTCATTAATTGGTTTTATCGAGGATTCATATAGTAATATATTTTGATGTATATTTGATCATTAATTGCGACAATTAATGACTAAACCAATGAAATATTAATGGCCCAATTAATGACTAAATATACTACTACAGGGTAAAATTGAGGAAACTAATTAACGACTAAGCTAAAAATGACTAAAAGGTAGTCATGTTATAAGATACTGTAAATTAGCTACTATTGGTCATCGATTGAAAAATGGTCGTTTATATGCAAATTTTAGTTGTTTTTAGCAACTATTATTCATTTTGTACTAGTGTATCTGTCATGGGAAAAGGAAAGAATCAAAATCCTAATAAATAAGGGGGAGAAGAAGTAAATTTCATATCATGTTTATTTTGTCCTTGGTTTGAAGCATAACCTCATAAGCATTGGAGAACTTATTAAAAGTGCTACAATGTCTTTTTCAAAAATGGAGAGTGCACAATTTTGGATAAGTCCCCAAGCAAACTGTTGATTACAAAAGTTTATATGAAAAGCAATAGAATATTTCCCCTAAAGATAAAACCATATTTGAAGGAAGACGGTGCGCAAGAACAAATTTCAATGAATTCACAAGAGAATGAAAGAAAAGTTACAGTTGTGACACAAATAAACTTTCAAGAAGAGGTCAAAGATGAAAATTGGTTATGGGATTTGAGGTTTGGTCATATTAATTGTGGAGGTTTGAATTTGCTGCATAGGAAAGGCATGGTGAAGGGATTGCCACTCATATAAAAACCAAACAACCTATGTGAAGGACACATCTCGGGAAAACAACATAGAGAATCATTTCGCGTAGGAAAGTCAATAAGGGCAAAGGAACTCTTGGAGATTGTCCATTCAAATTTATGTGGACCAATGTAGACACTGTCAATTGGTGGAAACTATTATTTCTTGACTTTCATAGATGACTACACAACAAAGACATAGGTCTACTTCTTAAAAAATAAAAGTGAAGTGTTTGAGCGCTTCCACCAATGCAAAGCTCTTGTTGAAAAGAAAAGTGGACACTACAAAGTTTTGAGGACTGAAAAAGGTGGCGAATACATCTCAAAGGACTCCCTTATTTTTTGCAAGGAGCACAAAATTCATAAGAAATTTAGAACTAGGTATACACCTTAGAAAGATGGTGCCACGAAAATGAAAAATAGGAAAATTATGGAAATTAAAAGGAGCATGTTGAATGAAAATCATTTTCCAAATGACTATTAGGCTGAAGCTATCACTTGTGCATCATATATCATTAATAGGTTTCTAAAAAAATGTGTCACAAATATGGTTTTGTTGACGATGCTAGAAATTTGTCAACCAAGGGGTCTCCCTGATGTGAAGTCCCAATTATACCCCACATTGTTTGGAATAGGAACCCCATCCAGAGTATCAGCCTAGTTTCCATGTATTCTTATTTTCCTTGGCTCTAACTATTAACAAGAAACAGGAATACATGTGTGACTTTGAAAAGCAAGTGTGCCTGGTGAGCGTTCGGGTGTAAGTGTGTCAAATTTATTCTACGCTAGAGGAAAAGAGTAAAGTGAGCCTCTAAAAGAGAGGTAATAGTACCACCCAAGTACAGACACATAGAAACAAAACTGATCCATCTAACAGAATAGTCCACAAAGGATGTGATAGTCATTACAACCAATGAATGAGAAAGATATGTCTAGTATCCTACATAATAGTCCATGAGGATGGGATAACAATAACAACCATTATTGCAGATTCTCAATACGATAGGTACTAAAATAACCAAAATATTTCAAGTACTTTAGCATAGATGAAAGAAAAATTGAAATACAAACATCCACAAAATAGTCTCACAAATATTCATAATCCATTCATTAAGAATGTGTTGGCCATGATGGCTTCTGTTATTGAGTAAAAGTTCCAAGACAAATGTATACAATGAACAACTCTGGCTCTAAAATTGGAGCATTGGAGCCACTCATTGCTCCTCAAAAGAACTATCTTATCTCTCTAATGCCTTGCATTAGGAGCCAAGGTGAAAATTCATTTTCTCATACAATGAGGGTGTATATATAACCAAGAGGTGATGCTACACCTTCCTTGTGACCCTTTGACTACCGTAATGACTATTTGATTTCCTATGACTTTTTGAATTTACATGAGTCTTCATATTTTAAATGTGTCCTTTGGACTTCCACTTTACAATACATTTTCCAATATAGAATTACATAATCCACAAATTATTTGGCACATGATGACTTGTGATAGGACATGACATGACACTGATGAAATGGACTGCATGATGATGTGGAAGTTCCAAGTTGTCCTTCTTGATATTTCTTCCTTTCTGCCTTCAATATGAGATGTGTCCAATGCTTCATCTTGATGAGAAATATTCTTTGTTCTTTATATCTACCCTTGAAAGGGTTTTAAATCAAATGGAGCCTTCATGTGGTCCTGATCTTTGGTCTTCTCTTATAGCCTAATGTTCCTTCATATTTTTGTCTAATCATATTCTTATCTCTTTAGCCCCATATGTGTCTTCTAGCATGTCCTACTTATCCATCTCCTTCTTCATCATCTTTCCATAGCATGATATAGTTCTTGCATCTGAAATCCACTCATGAAAATATGCCATCAGTTTGATAAAACCCAAGCCTAAGATGATGCCTGATAATCCAATGACTGAGACAAAACTGAGTGGCAGACCGAAGAAGAGGCTTACTAACTATGTTATTGCTCAGCTCAAGAAGTTAAGGGTTATTATTGAGCATTAATACTGCACAATGCATAGTTCAGGCTTGGATTGAACAAAAAGTTTGCACAGTGGGGAGCTCAGGGAGAAAAGTTGAGGGCTTGAACGTTAATTTTAAGCATTACGCAGTTCTAGAAGACCAAGGAGCCCAGGTGATTGTTCAATTATGTAGTTCAATAGCTCAAGGCTGAGGCTTGAACCTTGCAACTAAGTAATGTGTAGTTAAGGCTGAAATTTACAATTAAATTGCACATTGTTGAGGCTCTATGAGTTAGGATGGAGGGTTTTGCACTATTTTTGTCAATTGCACAATTTTGGGAGATAGAAAAAACTTGGTGATTTCATAGTTGTGTAGTTTAGGAATTCATGGTTTGGGCTTGATCTTAGATACTACGTAATGCATAGTTTGGGCAAGAATGAGGACTAAATTATGCAATTTTGGAGGCTAAGGATTGGGTTTGAGCACTCAAACTACGCAGTGCACAGTCCTGGAAGGTAGGAACTATGAATTATGTAATATTAATAGGCAGGGTTGCAGCTTGAGGACTGGGGCTACACAATTCACATTTCAAGAAGGTTGTATGAGATTAAGTTGCTGGGAGTTTTCCAAAATTGAGCTAAGTGTGGGATCAGTGAAATTGATGTGAATAGTGATAGGAATTTACTGTGATGAAAGACTTAAAGTTCTTGAAGTCGTAACATAGATCATCTAAAACACATTAACAACATACTTCCCTCAATGCAACCACCTTCACGACAACTAATGACAAGTGCAACGCTAAAGATACACTTTGCGACGATGATGACGACACTTGTGCAACAATGCTTAAAACATTGGGAATGAGTGTAATGGAGGTTTACATGGTAAGATCAACTCATTTCCAAAAGGACAACCTCTCGAAACCACCAAAACAAGCTTATGTACATTATGTACATTGTGTGAGAAGATGACAAGTGCTAAAGTTCAAATGGTAGTGAAAGAAACACATGTCAGAGAAAATATAACATATAAATGACATTAATTAGCGTGAAAGAGAGTAAAAGATACAACTTAAAACATTAAAACGACAGTTGTGAAAACAAAGGTGCGTGAAATCGATAGTTTGCAAAACTCACCGAAATAGAAGTACAAACGCAGCTAGAAGTGAGAAATTGTCGATGTCAATGCGCACTAACTATTGACATGGATTGGAAATCACATAGACATAGTATTAATTGAATATGCCATGCTTGTCCAATATTGCATAAAATAATGTGCTCATGCACTTGTTACAGACTCAGATTGTGTGAGAAATTGACTTTGACACTTCCAATCCAAGAAGGGAGCTCGAAAAGCATTAGCTAACTAAGAAATGACTACCAAATGATCGATTGCAAGATCTATAGTAGGCTCCAAAATTCTAATGTATGCAAAATTTTGGAGGGTGTTTGTTGCAACGAAAACACTTGGCGACACACTGGTAGAACTCTAATTTCTCTACCTTGGTCAATTCTTTCATGTAGGGTCTAGTCCTTTAGGAAGTACTGATTCATCATTAAGCTTACCATGTCTTCCCCACTTACCTCGTGCATAAACATAGTCTCCTTCATTCATTTACTTGGTTCAACAAAAACATAATATCATCAATCACACAATGATTCGAATCAAGATAGGGTAATGAAGTTCACGAGCTTTAGATTTTCAAAGTATAGTTTTTCATCTCCGGTGTTGCTCCACTTCTAGCATGCATGGACATTATCCCAATGGAGTCACTTCAGGAACAAAAAAAATTATTTGTTAATAGCAAGACTAGACAATACCTTGATAGAATTGCTTTCTTCACCTCTCTATGTAGGAATCCTTTCTCTTATCTCACCTTTATTTATTTATTTAAAGAGGATTGTGCATTGGCACTTATTTATTTATGGGCAGAAGAGGGACCCCAAATTATTGAGAGCAGGAGAGGTTGTTCCTTCAGATAGGAATAAAGAGACCTTTGATTTACATTTTCTCATTTGTATTTTTATGTTGTCCTTCTCTACTTGATTGGATCAGCTTGAAACCACTGAAGCATAAAAATCTGAGTGTATGCATGAGGTTTACATAATAGACATGGAGGTCATGGTTTGAAACAAGGCTTTCTTAACACAAGGATTATGTTTTCCTTTAGAACATCATCGACCAGAATATGTAGCCAAGACAAGGAAGAAGGATAGAGAGTTAGCAAAGTTTTTCAGTGTCACAAAGTCCTTTTCTATTTTTTCACATCCCCTCTTGAGCCAATAGGGCATCTTCATGCAAGGTATCACAAAATGAAAGGAAAGACAACACAAAACAAGGGAACAAAACCAGAAGAAAAGATAGAAATTGGCTAAACTAAAACATGGTGTGAAACCAAAACCAAAAAACACAAGAACGATAGGAAACGAATGCAGGACAAATGTGTAGGTAAAATAAAATGCAAGTATACCTACTCCTAACCTAACCATCCAGAAGGTCAGGGTCATGTATAATGGAATTTCCAATGTAGCCACCAGAATTATTGCTGACCTGCAATCACAAAGATGTGATGAATTAAAACAAATATAAAATGATGTGCAATGGAAAAGATAAGAACTTGAATAGCTTGCACAAAATTTGAAGGTATTTCCTGTCAGTAGCAATATAGGTCATAGCCAATGCTTCTAACCATTTTATATTCTTACATTCTTTATGACAACCATCATTCAACCTACCTATGAATCTTCCCACGAATGTGTCTCCATCTGCACCGAACTCCTTAGTAAGTGTGAGGAAAGATAGAAACTTGTTATTTGCGATGGAGCTTGCAGGTAAGACTATTCCAACCTTTCAGTGATTGGATCGTAAAAGTCATGATAATAATCTAAAAAGCCCAAAAATATTTCAAAAGATGATTTTTCAATTAGGGTCATGGGATTATGATGAGAATCTTGTGAGGGAAAATAAATCGTAACATATTCATTAGTCATGTTGAGACAATGAGGACCTGACATAACGAACAACAAAGGATGAAGTGCCTCAAATGCTCGAAAAATATCCAAATAGTGAAATGTTGAAACATAAAGATCAAAGTATGTAAAACAACCATCATTGGATGTGCTAGTGGGAAAATGATAGGTTGAATGATAGTCATCAAAGACAAAATAATGATCATATGGGCTAATTAAAGCATCAAATTCCCAATTTGTAATTAACATAGATAAACCAATTTGAATAGTTTTGCAAATGATCTGCATTAATAGAATCATCTTCCTTGTGTGATGAATGTAACAAACTATTTATTTGTAAATGGTAACATAGTACACTAGCATTGTAATCATCGAAAGAGGTGAAAAGGAATGCTAGTATAACAAACACATGAAACCAGTCAAGATACAGCGAATGAAGAATAATTTGATCTGCATAATAACTCATGTATTCTGTTTCACTAATGTGGATTTTAGGTGTGATGAATAATAAGGTTTGCGATATGATATTCACAAGAAAAACTAGAAGCTACTCATCATGAGATAAATCTAATAGATATGATTCTTTCCACCAAAGATGATTTTTGAGGTGATCTACTTCACCCATGACTTTGTGAGAGATACACATTCAAACCCAAATTTGATGCAAGAGAATTGCATGAAGATGAATGAACTGAAAAATATTCTTGAATCTGATCAGAAGTAAAATATTGAAAGTTTGAAAGATTACATCTAAAATACCAAACATCTTTCAAAAATAAATTTTCATCGAGTGACACCATGCAAAGATAAGGATTGTGCGAGAGAAACTAGATCTGGCTTACTTCAGGGGGCTTACCAGAGTCACGAGATCATGACATAAATATCAATGGAATTTGAAGTACCTCGACTCCCTGGCAGGTCCTGAAACTTTTAAGGATTGTAAAATTGCATTTTGAATACTGAAACAGATCGTGCATGGTGTGGGGATAGCTGCTACCGCTAGTCTGAATAAGACCATTTCTCACCGGATGGAATCCATGTCTATAATTGGTTTAACCATATTTCTAAACATCAAAAACCATATTAATCAAGTTGAAAGATTCTTTTGATCATAGATCTGAAGATGTATGAATTGGAGAAATTTCATGAGAAAGATGATTTGGAGAGTTTTCTTCATGCAAGAGAAGAGATGATGAGGGATGGAAAGAGTACTTAATGGTTTGATTGAATTCATTTTCATCATGGATAATGTCACTTACTTGTGTCAATTGAGAATATAACTCATCAGATGAATAACCTGGATAATAAGGAGTATCTCTGTCACAAGTAGATGCATCACAAATAACAGAACCCACAAGATAGTGATATGAAGAGGAATTTTGATAAGAAAAAATTCTTTGACTGAATCAGAATTTAGATCTAAATTAAAATATTCATGAGAAACTGAAAAATTAGATGATGCACTTGGAATTCATCATCGCATACATCAAAAAAATCATCATCATCATTAGAATGATTGTTGCCTAAGAATGTAGATTTAAACAAATTTATTTCATTAGATTCACTATCAAGATTAACATATTTGATATTAGCCAAGAATGAGGAGACACCATCTTCACCTGGAGGATTTTGAAAAATATTGAAAGCATCCTCACTTTCGTGCTCCTCTTGCTGTGTAATATGACCACCTTGAACTTGATTGCAATTTGGACCAACAACTTGAAATTCAAAAGAGTGTGAGCAATTAGCTGGTGGAATAGATTGCTCAAGAAAATCATGTTACAAAGAGTCATGGCACATAGATGTTAGGGGGTAACATAAATCCAAATCATATTCAAGACTAGAGTTATGAACAGTAAAATCATCTTACATAATGGAGGAGTCAGTCTTCATCGTAGTCTTCATGAGCCATTCTGGAATTTCCTCCATTGAATTTGAATCATGAAAAGCGAAAGAAAAATGAGAAGATGGATCAGGAATTTTATTTGTGGTTTTCCCAACTTTACAATCATTGCAAGGAGGCACCCACATTAGCACTGGAAAAGGAGGAGGACAAGTAAAGAAAGGAGTACTAGGTTCCTTATCTAAAATTAAAGGTGTCTCATCGTTTACAAGGGTTGGGGAAGTAAAAAAATCACAAAGTTTAGATTTAAAATGATTCAAAGAAATCCAAACCAACTGTTCAAACTTTTTCTTACAAAATTTTTGATGTATATCTTCTTTAGGAAAATCATAACATAAATGTTGGAATATATTAGTAAAACCCTCAATTGATTCACCAGGCTCCATTCTAAGTTTATTGATTATTTTTTGAACTTATCTGTACTCATAACTATCAAAAGCTTGGTAAAACTCCTCAGTAAATTGATGAAAAGAGTGAATGGAAGCAGATGGTAAGGCATGACACCATTGATCAACATGACCTTCAAGAATGAGGTTGAATAAAATACACATAACATCTTCATCATCTATTTCAAGATATTTACAAAACCCAAGAAAATAATTTATGTGTCTTCATAAGAAAATAATACCCTCTCCATTAAACTTGAATTTAGACAAGGCATGAAAATGTTCCATGGAGATTGAAATTTTACCTGGAGGTAGGTTATAACAACACTATGGGATTATGATTTGGGAAAAAGCCTTTTAAGATAGGGGATTCAAATCAAACTCAATAGGCATAACTTATCATTTTGCCCTCCTTATAGCACCATTGTTGATGGTGTTGGAAACCTGTCCACCAAGGGGTCTCCTGAATGTGAAGTCCCAATTAGACCTCACACCATTTGGAATAGGAGGCCCATCCAGAGTATCGACCCAATTTCCATGTATTCTTATATATTTTCCTTGGCTCTAACTGTTAGAAAGAGAGAGGAATGTGTTTGTGAATTCTAAAAGCAAGTAAGTGTGCATGGCGAGTGTTCAGTCGTAAGTGTGTCAAAGTTCTTCTACTGTGGAGTAAAAGAGTAAAGTGACGCTCTAAGAGAGAGTTAATAGTACCACCCAAGTAGAGAAACACGTAAACAAGAAGGATATGTCTGACATCCAATGGAATAGTCCACAAAAGATATGATGGTCATTACAACCAATGAATGACAAATTTTTGTATAGTATCCCATGGAATAGTCCACAAGGATGGGACAACAATAACAACCATTACAACACATTCTCAATATGATAAGTACTAAAATAACCAAAATAATTCAACTACTTTAGCACAGGTGAAAGAAACATGAAATAAAGAAAATCCATAGAATAGTCTCACAAATATTCATAATCCATGCATGAAGAACATGCTAGCCATGAAGGATTTTGTTATTAAGTAAAATTTTTAAGACATATGTATACAATGAACATCACTAGCTCCAATAGTGGAGCATTGGAGCCACTCATTGATCCTCAAAATAATTATCTTATCTATCTAATGCCTTGTAGGAGGAGCCAAGGTGAAAATTCCTTTGTTCATACAATGAGGGTGTATATATAACCAAGTGGTGACGCTTCACCTTCCTTGTCACTCATTGACTACCCTCATCACTATTTGACTTATGAATTTTCAACTTTACATGACTCTTAAAATTCTAAATGTGTCCTTTGGACTTCCACTTTAGAATACATTTTCCAATATAGATTTACATAATCCACAAATGATGTGGCACATGATGAATCATGACAGGACATGACATGACACTGATGACATAGAATGCATGATGATGTGGTAGTGTCAAGTTGTCCTTCTTGCTACTTATTTATTTCTATCTTGAATAAGAGATGTGTCCAATGCTTCATATTCATGAGAGATATGATTTATTCTTCATATCAACCCTCCAAAGGGTTGTAAATCAAATGGAGTCTTCACGTGGTCCTCATCATTGGTCTTCTGTTGTAGCCTAGTGTTCCTTCATCTTCTTATTTGATGATCTTCTTATCTCTTTAGCTCCATATGTTTCTTCTAACATGTACTCCTTCTCCATATCCTTGTTCATCATATTTCCATAGAATGATAGAGTTCATGCATATGAAATCCACTTATGACAAGACAACATTAGTCCGATAAACCCCTAGTCCAAGATGTTGCACGATAATCCACTAATTGAGCAAGAAATGAGTGACATAAGGGAGAGGCTTACTGGCTACACAATTGCACAACTCAAGTAGTCCAGGGTCAGGCTTGAGCCTTGATACCTCATAATTCACAGCTTAGGCTTGGATTGAGAAAAAATATTGCATAGTTAGGGAGCTCAAGGACTTAGGTTGAGGGCTTAACATTGATTTTTCCCATTTCGCAACTCTAGAAGACAAAGAAGCTAAGGTGATTTCAAAATTGTGTAGTTAAATATCTCAGGGTTGAGGGCTGAGCTTTGAGATTGCACAATGCACAGTTCAAGATGGATTGTGTAGTGTAGATTAGATAATTTTGAGCTTGGGTGAGTCAGGCTGTAGGGTTTTGCACTATTTTTGTCAACTACGCAGTTCTAAGAGACAAAGCAGACTTAGCGATTGCAAATTTATGCAGTTTAGGAGATCAGGGTTGGGGCTTGAGCTCAGATACTATTCAATGTGTAATTTGGGCCATGCTCAAGGACTGAATTGCACAATTTTGGAGGCCAAGGCTTGGAATTGAGCACTAAAATCATGAAATGTGTAGTCTTGGAAGAAAATAAATACACATTTCATAGTGTCAAGAGGAAGGGTTGCACAATGCACAATTCAGGAAGACTAGATGAAGCTAAGCTGCTGCAATTTTTTTGAAATTTAGCTAAGTGTGAGATGAGTGAAACTGATGTGAATAGTGATAGTACTTAACTATGATCTCACACTTAGAGTGTTGATGACACAACATGTATCATCTGAAACACATTACCAACATACTTCGCCCAGTGAAACAACCTTCATGAAAACTTATGGCAAGTGCGACACTAAAGATACACTTTGCAAAAACCATGACAACACTTGTGCGATAGTGCTTAAAACTTTTGAATGAGTGCGATGGAGGTTTACATGGTAAGATCGACTCATTTACACAAGAATAACCTCTTGAAACTACAAAATAATATTATGTATATTGTGTGACATTTAACATGATAGAAGACAACAAGTGTGAGAACGACACTTACGATATGTAAACGACAGTGAAAGAAACACATGCCAAAGCGAAGATAACATGAAAATGACATCAATTAGAGTGAAAGAAAGCAAACGCGATGAAAGAAAACATGAAAATGACACCCACGAAAACAAAGGTGCATGAAAGTGACAGTTTGTAAAACTCACCAAAATAGAAGTACAATCGCAACTAGAAGTGAGAAACTATATATTTCAATGTGCACTGAGTGTTGACATGGTTTGGACATTGCACAAGCACCGTCTTGATGGAACGTGCCATTATTTTCCAATCTTGCGTAAACTAATGTGATCATGCACTTGTTATGGATTGATCATGTGTGAGCAAGTAACTTCGACACTTCCAACCCAAGAAGGGATCTCAAAAAGCATCAGCCGACCAAGAAGTGACTATGGAATGATTGATCGTAAGACCTATAGAAGGCTCTAAAATTCGAGTGTACACAAAAATTTGTAGGGTATTTGGTGTAGTGACAACACTTAGCAACAACAGGTTCCTAAAGAGGCATGAAGAGGAAGAAAGCATAGTGTCACTCACATGAGAGTATTTTGATGTGTGGCTTATGCACATGTCCTCGATGAATTAAGGAAGAAGTTGGACAACAAGGGAGAGAAATGCATATTTTTTGGATATAATGATAAATCCAAGGGATACAATGATCCATATTTATGTAGAAGAGAAATGAAATATAGGCATAAAAAAACACAGAGAAGCAATGAAAACATATCTATAATTCATTAATAATAATGTTTTGAAAATTGTTACATGCATAATGGAATTAAACTAGTTTGGATGATGGTAGCTTATCTTTGAGAAGAGATATGGTGGCTACATGCTTTCTAAATTGTGTTAAAATGAGGGTTGAATGCCTATTTATTATTGAGAAACAATGGAAAAGCCTAAACATCCAAAAAAAATAACCCTAAGAGATGAAGCACCAAAAGTCTGTGGGCCTCGTTGGGGTAAATTGGTACATCAACTTCCCGAGGTAGTACTTTGGCATATGATCTTCGTTTGATGCGTACGATACCTCATTAGAAATATCTATATGAGGAATACAAATTTTGAATACAAATATTTTATAATTACTCATGTTCTCCCATTTTCTAAAAAAAAAAACATCGTTTAGGGCCCCAAAATGGGTCTGGAATTTCAGGACCTGAAAAATTGCCAAAAATAGTAAACTATGCTACAATTAAGGAACTTGAAAGAACATTGGTGGGGGTCCAAGTGGAATAGGTAGGTGGCCACCAATATCCACCTGGATCAGTCCCCCCCCCTTAGGAATTAATGTTCCCCATTGCATTGAGTGCCTCCATGAGATGAGGAAACTTTTGTTGAAGTTTGTCCCTTGTGAGCCACCTGCCTTGGTGCAGGATTTGGCTAGCTTTGATAACATGATACAGTTGGATCTTTTGATCCATGATCCTATCAATTATGGTATGTTCCATGCAACTTGGGTTTAACTCTTTTGGTGTGAATTGTTCTACAATGTTTGATGTGTCCAGTAATGGTGGAAACTATGGACAAAGGTGGTCCACATTGAACACTAGGTGCAAGCCTAGCAATGGGGGAAGTCTAAGATCAAGAGAATTGTCTCCCACAACCTTGGTGATGGTGTGAGGTCCATATCAGAGTGGTCTGATTTTTGATGGGCTCCATTAAGGTGTTCTTTATGTAAATTCAACCAAACTTTGTCACACACCTTAAAATTGTGTGGCACCTGATGTTGATCATGTCGCTGCTTGTACTCGGAATTGGACTTCACCGAGATGTCATGAACCTGCTGGTGGATGTGTTGGATGCATTAAATAAACTTGGTTGCTTTATAAACCTCAAACTGTACATGTGTAGATTATGTCTATGTATTTGCATGATGCATGACAACATCAATTGGATATAATGCTTGAAATCATAGACCTACCTAAAAGGGATTGTGATCAGTTGAGATATGGAGAGCTCTACTATATTCGTGCTACACATAGGGAAGGATTTCATCCTAGGTTTGTGGATGATTGGAGTTGTACATTCAAAGTATATGCACTATTATCCTATTGACGAATTTTGTATGTCCATCAGTTAAGGGATGGGATGTAGTCAACTTGGTGAGCTTGGTGTCTAGTAGTGTCCAGAGGCTCGACCAAAACTTGCTCAGGAACCTACTATCTTGATCCAATATAATGGTTTATGGGATCCAAAAATGTGCCCACTCTTGTTCAAAGAAGAGTTTGGCAATGACCTTTGTCGTGATACTCTTCTTTCAAGTTGCCAATGGAGTAGGAAAAGGAGTGTACATGCCTTGCTTCTTGATGGTTGGCTTGGCGATGGGACATGTAGTGCATGATCTGGTATATTTTCCAACATCCAGTTGAATTTTTGGTCAGTAAAAGTACTTCTTGATTATGGACATATTTTTCTTGACACTGAAGTTTCCTATGACCCGACTGTAGTGCACCTACCAAATCAGCTTGGCACACTTGCTTGAAGGAACACAAATGTGGACTAGGTAGCATAATAATGAATTCTTGAGGTGGAAATTGGCAACTTTCTTACCATCCACTAGCATCTGTTATGTTGTAGTGATCTTTGGATCATTTTTGTAACATTCTGACCATTCAAAGGTCATGGACACAAGAATTGTGAATAGTGGTCAGTGTTGCAACTAGCGGCCAACTGAGGAAATCTACAACATTATTGTTGCTTCCTTTTTTGTATTCAATGTTCAAGTGGAATTATTGCAGACTGATGGTGACCATTTTGCAACTTCCCTTGTGTCTTTATAAACTAAATAGGCCAGTAATTGGAGACAATGGCCGTCTCCTTCCCTAGAATGTAATGTTTCCATTACCGACAAGCATGCACAATAGATTTCATTTCTTTATCAAAGGTGCAGTAATTCCAAATTGTATCGAAAAGTGTCTCACTTTTACAAGCTATTGGATGTCCGTGTTGGGTGAGGACTGCACCAATAACATACTTAGAGGTGTATGTCTAAATTTCAAATGGTTGTTGTAGGTTTGTCAATGTGAATACAAGTGTAGAGAAGAGGCATTGCTTTAGTTCAACGAACACCTACTATTGGGACTCAGACCAAGAAAACTTTGTTTTTTCTTGGCCCTTGGTAATTTGACTCAAAGATCAAGTGATATGGGAGAATCCTAACATGAACCTTTGATAAAAATTTGCAGGGCCTAAAAATATACGAAGCTATGTTAGAGTGGTCAGGGCTATCTATTCCCGAATAAATTTCATCTTAGCTAGATCCACATGCACACCTTTCTCATCTATGATATGACCCAAATAATGGACCTGACTCATGTCAAAGGTTCATTTCTCCAAGTTGGCACACAGTTTGTGTTGTCATAGGGTTTGAAGGACTTGTTGAATGTGTTGCAAGTGCTCTTCCCAAATCTTATTGAAGATGAGGATTTCATCTAGATAAACAACCACCGAAAAGTTGGTGAAGGGCCACAAGATGTCATCCATCATCCTCATAAAAGCAGAAAGGGAATTTGTCAACCCGAAGGGCATGACCAACCATTTAAAAAGGCATTCCTTGGATTTGAAGGTAGG
This sequence comes from Pinus taeda, assembly GCA_000404065.3. Lineage (NCBI taxonomy): Eukaryota > Viridiplantae > Streptophyta > Pinopsida > Pinales > Pinaceae > Pinus > Pinus taeda. Next base: position 106,303 of record APFE030607950.1, on the reverse strand, counting down.
CTTCCATACATATATGGGCACTATTTGATTCGGATTTAAACAAGAAGGAAAAAAATTATAGGTATAACCATACATATAGAGATGCAACAAAAATAATAATTCATTGCATTACTGTAAAATACTGAAATATGCTTACAAACAGAAATGGAAATAAACTAGCTAGGGTGATGTTAGCTTATCTTTGAGAAGAGATGTGCCAGCTACATGCCTCTGAAATGCGTTACAATGAAGCTTGAAGGCCTATTTATTGTTGAGAAACAATGGAAAATCCTAATCATCCAAAAACCTAACCCTAGAAGATGAAATGCTAAACTGTGGGCCCCGTTTGGGTAAATTGGTACATAAACTTCCTGGGGTCATAACTTTGGCATACGATCTTCTTTTGATGCGCACAATATCTCGTTAGAAATATCTATTCGAGAACTACAACTTTGGGAAGAGAAACATCGGTCCATGGATGCATGTTGCTCCTAGTTTTCCCAAAAAACTTCATTTAGGGCCTCAAAACAGCTCTAGAAGTTTAGGACCGGAAAAAATGCTAAAAATAGTAAACTTTGCTACAGTTAAGGAAATTGAAATGTTGAAATAAATAATGGTGGAGGTCCAAGTGGACTTGGCAGCTGGCCACAAATATCCACCTGGATCATTCCTCCCCCTTTAGGAAGTAGTGGTCCCCATTGTGTTGAGTTCCTCCGTGAGATGAGGAAACTTCTACTGAACTTGGTTCTTGGTGAGCCACTTGCTTTGGTGAAGGAGTTGGCCTACTTTGACAACTCGATATAGTTGGATATGTTGCTAGCAAGTGTGCTATATTTGTGTGTCCATGATTTGATCAATTGCATCTTGTTCCATGCAATCTGGATTTAACTATGTGGGTGTGAAGTTATTCTGCAATGTCGGATGTGTCTAGTAATGGTGGAAAGTATGGCTAAAGGTGATCCACATTGAACACTAGGTGCAGGCCAAGGAATGGGGGAATGCTAAGCTCAAATGCATTGTCTCCCACAACATTGGTAATAATGTAAGGACCATATCAGAGTCGTCTAAGTTTCTGATAGGCTCTGGTAAGGTGTTCCTTTTGCAAATGCAACCAGATTTTGTCACCCACCTAAAACTTTTGTGGCACCCGATGTTGATCATGTCGCTACTTGTACTTGGCATTTGATTTCTCGAAAATGTCATGGACCTATTGGGAAATATGTTGGCTGTCATCAATGAAGCTGTTTTCCTTATCTGTTTCGGACTGGACATGAGTCGAATCTACGTGAGTAGCTGCAAATGGCATGACCACATCAATGGGACATACTGGCTGGAATCCCAAGCCCACATGAAAAGGATTATGGCCAGTCAAGCTGTGGAGAGCCCGGTTGTAGCTGTGCTGAACATAGGGGAGGCTCTCATCCCATGTGTGTGGATGTTTTGAGTTGTACATGTGTAGAATGTGCACGATCATCCTATTGACAACCTCTGTCTGGCCATTAGTTCTAGGTTGGAAGGCTATGGACTTAGTGAGTTTGGTTTCTAGCATCAACCAAAGACTGGACCAAAATGTACTGAGGAACCTGCTATCCCGATCTGAGATGATATACTGTGGGATCCTGAAGTTTACCCACACTCATTCAAAGAAGAGTTTAGCAGTGGCTTCTAATGTGATATTCTTCTTGCAGGCTGCCATAATGGCCATCTTCGAGAACCTGTTGATGACAACAAAAACACAGTCGTTTCCATGCTTAGTATAAGGAAGGACTAACATGTAATCCATGGAGATGGATCACAAGGTTGACTAGGGGTAGGCAGCGCGGTATAGAGGCCTTGCTTCTTGATGGTCAGTTTGGCAATGGCGCAGGCAGTGCATGATCTGATGTACTTCCCGACATCCTGTCAAAGATTGAGCCAATAGAAATAGTTTTGTAGTACTACCACCATTTTCTTGACCCCAAAATGCCTAGTAGCCCGACTGTAGTGTGCTTCCTAAATCATCTTGGAACACTCGCTTGAAGGAACACAAAGGTTACCCAGGTGGTATAACAGGGCATCCTAGAAGTAAAAATCTGGAACATGATGACCCTCCAAGAGTGTCTGGTATGTGTGGCCGAATTCTGGGTCGCTTTTATAGAGAAGTGGCCAATCAGAAGTCTCGTGCCCACAAGAGTTGAGCACGTTGGTTAACACCATGATCGATGGTCGATTGAGGCAATCTGCAACATTATTGGTGCTACGCTTCTTATACTTAATATTCAAATGGAACTGTTGCAGGTATGTGGACCACTTCTGATGGAAATCATTCTACAATTTCCCTTGAGTCTATATGAACTGCAGGGATCAACGGTCTCTGTGGATGACCGTTTCCTTCCCAAAAATGTAATTCTTCCATCGTCGGTCGGCCTGCACAATGGAATACATCTCTTTGTCATAAGTGGGATACTCACAGACTATGTCTGGAAATGTCTCATTGTGATATGCCACTATATGCCCGTGTTGAGTAAGGACTGCCCCAATAGCATAGTCAGAGGCATCTATCTCGACCTCAAATGGTTGTTGCAAGTCTAGTAATGTGAGCACTGGTGCCGAGCAGAGGTGATATTTCAACTCTATGAATTCCTTCTGTTGAGATTCAAACCAAAAGAATTTTACTTTCACTCCTCCCTTGGTGACTTGACTCAAGGGCCAAGTGCTATGAGAAAATCCCAACATGAACTTGCTATAGAAGTTGGCAAGACCTACAAAGCTGCAGAGCTCTGTCAGAGTTGTTAGAGATGGCCAATCCCAAATGACTTGGATCTTGGCTAGATCCACATACACCCCTTGTTCATCAATAATGTATCCTAGATACTTAACCTGGGTCATGACAAAAGTGCATTGCTCCAAATTGCCACATAACTTATGTTGTTGCAGTGTTTAGAGAACCTGTCAGATGTGGTGGAGGTGCTCTTCCCAACTTCAGTTGAATATGAGGATGTCATCCAAGTATACCACTACAAATGAGTTGGTGAATGGCACAAGATGTCATCCATTAGCCTCATGAAGGTATCAAGAGCATTCGTCAATCCGAAAGGCATAACCAACCATTAGAAAAGGCCCTCCTTGGCTTTGAAGGTAGTATTCCACACATCGGAGGGTTTGATTGGTACCTAGTGATATCCTGGCTTCAAATCGATCTTGCTGAATATTTTTCCCCCTTCAGTTGGTCCAAGAGGTCATCAATCCATGGGATTGGATAACTATTATGGACAGTGACCTTGTTCAGCACCTGATAGTCAATATAGAGTGTCCATGTCCCATCCTTCTTCTGTACCAACACGATCAGGATCCCACAGGGTGATGAACTTGGACGGATGTCACCTTTCTGTAGTAGCTCCTAAATTTGCCTCTTGATTTCATTGTTCTCCAAAATGGAATGTCGATAGATTGGTCAATTGGGTAGCAGCGCACCAGGGGTAAAATTGATGGTGTGATTGACCTGGTAGTGCAGAGGAACCCCTGTGGGGGAGGTGAAGATGTCCTCATACTCCTCCACGACCTTGTCCATTTCTAGTTGTCATGCCGAGGGGCCCTATTTGGAGGTCGCGACCACCATCTTCTTCTTTTCTTGAGGGCGTATCATCAGGAAAACAAATTTCTTGGCTTTGGAAATGATCTTACTACATTGTTTTGCAATAACCAAAGAGATAGCGGTAGGCGATGCTACCTTTGGTGTCCTATATAACTTATTTCCCAAAGTAACAATAACAGCACAGGGCCTTGATTCATACACAACATGTCACTTCCACAAGTATGTTGTCCTAATAATACATCACAAACATCAAGGGGAGCAATGTCACACAATACCTCATCTGTGAAGGGCTTGATGTTGTATGGATGGCAACACTTTTGGCTCACACAAAGATCTCATCCTTGGTGAAACCACCCGATGGTGTATGGTTGTGGATGTGCTATGGTCGGTAAGCCCAGGCGCTTCATGACCTTTACCGAAATGAGCTTCTTTTGGCTTCCACTACCAACAATGAATTGTACTAGGGAGCCCTTTACCCACATCTAGGAGTGGAAGAGACACCCCTCCTCCTCTGTATCTTCAGGTTCCTCCTTCTGGATCTTCGTGGTGGCAACGGTGGTGTTGAGATCCGCATCGATAATTTGCTTCCTTTTGTCATTCCCCTTGTTAGGTTCTGAATCAGAGTTAGAACATGCATATGATTCTCAAACCTTTAGCTCGGTCACTAGTAGCTGCTTGGCCCGACACTCACTTGCGTTGTGAGTGGAGCTCTTATGGAACTCACACCACTTTCCCGTGTCCCTTTTCAGCTTCATGATGTTGTTCTTTGCTTGCATCTTTGGTGGGTTGTCTTGGGTAACCCCACCTTGGCTTTGTCCTTTGTTTTGCGGTTTGGGGGCACCTTTTCCTTGCTTTGGATTCATAGATCCAAAGTCTCCTTCTATTTAAATTTTTTCTCGATCTTGACAACATGTTGGTATGCTGTGCTGAGCAAGGAGATGTTCAAGAATTCTTTTTCTTCCTAGATGTACCTATAGCTGCATTATTTGAGTACCAAAATGCTACTCCAAATCCTTGATACCCAACTTTGTGCGAAGGGTATGTAAAATATTGGTAAACTCCGACACGTCTTGGTCCCTTCCCTGTCACAGCATGTTCCACTTTATGTATTGTTCCTCATAGCTTCCAACAGGGTAATACTGCTCCTTGATGGTAGTCTGGAATGAATTCCAATTGGGTGTGACTGAAAATAGTGAGGTCGTACTTTCATCCTTCTACTCATAATATGTTTCCCACCAGTCCTTGACATGGGGGGCGGCTTTGAGAAGAGCGAAAGTAATCTTTTCCTAGCTAGAAAAATCATGAATAGAAAAATACCCTTCTAGCCGATTTAACCATTTATCTATGGCATCTGCATCTCTATGACCCTCAAATATGGGGATTTCAAAGTTAACTTGTACCTTAAAGGGTGTGGTAGTTCCAGAGTAGTTGCTGGAAATAGATGTGTCGCCCCTGGGTAGCCGCTGATGGATCTGGACAAATTTTTCCATCATCACGTTCCTTTGTCGCTCGAGGGCCTCTTCGAGCAAGATTTTGATAGGATATCCTACCCCCTCATCTTTCTTTTCATCTGCCATGGTAGGCCATCAGGATTTGCAAGGCTGGTCTTGTAAAGGTTTGACCAATTCAAGCCCTAACTCTTTATATCTTAACCTCATTGGGGACATGCAAAGAAAGAAAGAGAAAGAGCAGATTGCTCTGATACCACTGATCCAGATTTAAACAGGAACGCAACCAATTACATATATAACCATGCATATAGAGATGCAATATAAATAATACTTCATTTCATTACTGTAAAATACTGAAATATGCTTACAAATAGAAATGGGGATAAACTAGCTAGGGCAACGGTAGCTTAACTCTTAGAAGAGATGTGGCGGCTACATGCATCTAAATTGTGTTACAATGAGGCTCAAAGGCCTATTTATTGTTGAGAAACAATCGAAAACCCTAATTATACAAAAACATAACCCTAGAAGATGAAATGCCCAACCGTGGGCCCTGATTGGGTAAATTGGTACATCAACTTCCCGGGATCGTAACCTTGGCATACGATCTTCGTTTGACGCACACAATATCTTGTTAGAAAGAGCTATCCAAGAACTACAACTTTGGGAAGAGCAACATTGGTCCATGGACCCATGTCACTCCTAGTTTTTCCAAAAACTTCGTTTAGGGCCTCAAAACGACTCTAGAAGTTCAGGACCCGAAAAATTGCTAAAAATAGTAAATTGTGCTACAATTAAGGAAACTGAAAAGTTGCAAGAAACAATGGTGGGAGTCCAAGTGGACTTGGCAGGTGGCCACCAATATCCACCTAGATCACTATTGGAACTTGGTGATATCCATACTTCAAATAGATATTTCTTAAATACTTGTTCCCCTTGACCTAGTACAAAAGGTCATCAATCCATGGAATTGGATACTTGTTCTTGACAATTATTTTTTTTAGTGCCCAATAATCAGTGTAGATCCCTAGGTCCCATCCTTCTTTTCTGTAAGTACAATTGGTGTCCCATAGGGTAAGGAACTTGGTCAGATTTTCCATTTTTGTAATACCTCCTGGATTTTCTGCTTGATCTCTTGATTTTCCATGATGGAGTGATGGTATATCAACCCATTGTGTAGAGGTTCTCCTGGGGTCAAATCAATCAAATGCTCGACCTAACAATTCAAAGGTACCCATGTGGGTGAGGAGAAGATGTCCCTATATTCTTCCAAAACTTTAGCACCTGCTTCTATTGTGTGGAGGACCCCTTCTTGTGGGCAATGGATGTGGCCTTTGAGAGTGAATTAGAAGGAAAAAAAATTCTTGGTCTGGGAGATGATCTTATTGCATTTTTTAGTAGAGATCAAGGAGATGGTGGTAGGCAAGACTACCTCTGGTATCTTGTATAACATATTGCCCAAAGTAATAATAATAATGTGAGGCCTAGACTCATACAAAACATGATGCTTCCACAAGTATGGTTGGCCTAATAATACATCACAAACTTCAAGAGGAGCAATATCACACAATACCTCATCCGTGAAGGGCTTGATGTTGTTGGGAAGATGACATTGCTGGCTGACGTAGAGATCTCGTCCTTGGTGAAGCCACCCGATGGTGTATGTATATGGGTGTGGTTTGGATGGTAGGCCTAACTGATTCATAGCCTATACTAAAATGAGGTTCTTTTAGCTCTCACTATTGATAATGAACTATAATAGAGAACCCTTCACCCACATTTATGAGTGGAAGAGACGCTCCCCCTCCTCTAGATCTTTAGGCTCAATCTTTTGCACCTTGGTTGTGGAAATGGTGGCACTAGGCTCCACATCAATAATATACTTCCATTTTTCATTCCCCTTGTTGGTTTATGACCCAGAGTCAGAACATGCATATGATTTTGAAGTCTTCATCTTGACCACCAGTGATTGCTTGGCTCGACACTCACTTGTGTTGTGAGTGGGGCTCTTATGGAACTCATATCACTTTTTAGTGTCCTTCTTTTTCTCCATGGTGTTTTTCTTCACTTTTAGCTTTAGCAGGCTGTCCTAGGTCACTCCTCCTTGGCTTTGTCCTTTTTTCTGTGGCTAGGGGGCACCTTTCCCTTGCTTCAGATTTCCAAATCCAAATTCTCTCTTCTTCTGTTTAATTTTCTATTCGATCTTGATAGCATATCAGTATGCGGGGTAGAGCAAGGAGATATCCAGGAGCTCCATCTTATCCTAGATGTATTTTTGTAGACAGCTGCAGTACTTGATTACCAAATGCTCCTCAGAATACTTGATACCCAACTTCGTGCAAAGGGTATGAAAAATATTTGTGAACTCTGACAGATCTTTGTCCCTTCCCCGTCACAGTGTGGTTCATTTTGTGTACTTACCTTCATATCTCATGACATGATAATATTATCCCTTGATGGCATCTCGAAAGGAATTCCAAGTGGGTGCAACCAAAAATAGTGAGGGTTCCCTCTTATCCTTCTACTCACAATAGGTTTCCCACTAGTCCTTGACATGGGGGGTGACTTTGAGGAGAGAAAAATTAATATTTTCCCTATTGAAAAAATAATGAATTGAAAAATATCCTTTTAGCATATTTCACCATTTTTCTATGACATATGTGGCTATTTGACCTTCAAATATAATGATGTCAAATTTAACTTGTACCATGAAGGGGGAGGCACCTCTAAAGTGACAGTTGGATGAATATGCATTGCTTATTGGCATCTAGCAAAGGATCTCGAAAAAATTATCCATCATTTTATTCCTTTGCTACTTGATGGCTTCTTTGAGTAGAAGTTTTATAGGATGTCTTTCTCCCTCATCTTTCTTTTCTTCCCCCATGGGCAGTCATTGATGTCAATGGCGACAACCTTGCAAGGGTTCAACCAATTCAAGTCCCAAATCCTTATACCTCGAACTCTTTTGGGACATGCACATAAAAACGAAGAAAGGGTAGACCTCTATGATACCAATGATATGGTTTTATTCATGAATGAAATGAAATACAAGCATTAACAAAAACACAGAGCTACAGTGAAAACAAAAATTTAATTCATTAATAACAAGGTATTGAAAATCGTTACCTGCAAAACGGAAATAAAATAGTTCTGGCGATGGTAGCTTATATCTGAGAAGAGATGTGGTGGCTACATGCATTTTGAGCTATGTTAAAATGAGGCTCCAATGCCTATTTATTATTGAGAAATAATGGAAAATACTAAACATCCAAAAACTTAACCCTAGGAGATGAAGTGACAAATTTCCTAGGGTCATAACTTTGGAATATGATTTTTCTTTGATGCATACAATACCTTGTTAGGATGATATGTCTGACAACTACAAATTTCAATTGAATACGTTAGCTAATGAGATATGTTTGTCTATTTTCGTAAAAAAAAATTGTTTAGGGCCTCAAAATGACTTCGGAAGTTCAGGACCCAAAATTTTTCCAAAAATAGTAAATTGTGCTGCATTTAAGGAAAATGAAAGAACCCTAGTGGTGGTCTAAATAGAATGGAAAGGTGGCCACCATTATACACCTAGATCATACAAGTTCTATAATCCATTAACCAAGAAGTTCATAATCAGTAGAGATGTGCAATTCATAGAAGAGAAAGCATGGGATGGAAGTTTAGAGAACTAGAAAAACAATGTAAAAACATGTATACCATAGGAAGAAAAAGAGGAATTGACTACAACAAATAACTCTTCAATGGTGACTCCTTCTACACCTATTCAAGCTCAACAAAGCAGTTCACAAGTGACACTGTCAAAAAATAATAGAACAATGTCATGAAGTCAAGCATATACTACTCCAAGCACAACACAAAGACCCAGTGTCATCTACTTGAACAACAACATCAAGTGACATGTGAAGTCCATCTTCCGCAAGCATAAGAAGACAAAAATTCAGAAAATTAAGTGAAATTTATGATCAGAATGAAGTTAATAGTAGCACAAGTCTAAAATCCTTATTTTCATTATTTTTTCATGTAGATGACCCAATCCATTTTGAAGATGCAATCAAAGAAGAAAAATGGCAAGTTACAATGGATGAAGAAATAGAAGTGATAGAAAAGAATGACACATGGGAGTTAGTGGACCTTTCGCAAGGAAAGGAAGCCATTAGAGTTAAATGGGTCTATAAAACCAAGATCAATGTTGAAGGAAAGATTGAAAGGCATAAAGCAAGGCTAGTTGACAAAGGATACAAAATGCATCATGGAAGAGATTATGTGGAGACATTTGTGCTAGTTCCAAGGATGGAGATAGTGCGTGAAGTGTTGTCAATTCTCACACAACATAAATGGAAAGTGTATCAAATGGACATGAAGTCAACATTCTTGAATGGAGTGCTGAAAGAGGAAGTATATGTTACACAACCACCTAGTTATGAGGTAGAAGGCTAAGAAGACAAGGTGTATCGGTTGAAGAAATCTCTTTATGGGTTGAGGCAAGCATTGCATACAGGGCATAACAGAATAGATGCTTACTTGGTGGACAATGGATTTGAAAAATGTGATGACAAACCTAATTTCTACATCAAAGAAAGTAACGGTAAGATTCTTATTATTGTTATATATGTAGATGGTTTGATTTTCACAGAAAGCAATGATATTGTTATTACTTATTTCAAATAAGTAATGAAAAGTGAGTTTGAAATGATAAACTTAGGGTTGTTAAGGTATTTTTTGGGCATAGAAGTGAAGCAAATAGAAAATGGTATTTTTATTTCTCAACCAAAGTATGTAGTAGGCAGTTTGGAAAGGTTTAATATGCAGAATAGAAAGCCTACTCTAACTCCAAACTATCATGGGCTTGAAATTGAGGAAAGAAGATTCAACACTGTGAATCCAACACTATACAAAAGTATGGTTAGCAGCTTGATGTATTTGATAGCTATGTTTGATATAATGTATGCGGTGAGATTAGTGTCAAGGTTCATGGAGACACCCAAGGAGACACATTGGCAAGAAACTAAAAGGATTTTAAGATATGTCAATGGGACAAAGGAATATGGTATTTTATACACTATTGAAAATGATTTTAGGTTTGTTGGCTACACTGACAATGATTGGGTAGGAAGTGTTGATGATAGAAAGAGCACCTTAGGATATGTTTTTGATTTGGGTTTGGGATCCATTTCATGGGCCTCCAATAAGGAGCCAATAGTGTCACTATCGATGGTAGAAGTTGAATATGTCGTAGAAACAAAAACAATGTGTCAATTAGTTTGGATGAGAAGAATGTTGAGGCATTTATTCCAGGAACAACAAGGAATGACAACTATCTACTGTTATAGATCCAAATACCACCTTATGTATTTGTGATGCTTGGTTTATGGCCTAGGGCAACCCCTCCTTCCAGACTTAGTCCAAATATTCAAAAAACAATTTTTTACTCCCTGTATGCGACTTTCCCCTATACTAAATGCATGTAAACGCAAGTTAGTCTATACCCAACCCGCGTATATGTCTTAAAACACTTAAAAAATTAAATTTCCTTAATTATGGGCAGAGATCACTGGTTTTACCTGTTGATTACCTATTAGTGCCCGTGGCCCAACTATTCCCAATTGTTTCCCAACTGAAAAACTACTTTCGGAGAAGTATAAAAAGACTTCAATGGGAAGGCCTTAAAGGGAGAGAAAATAGTGAATCACTGTGTTGAGATTATCCCCTGATCAAGTTTTTTGAAACACCATGCTTCAAGCACTTCCCCAAGATCAGGAATCCCTTGTTTCCTTGAGAGTTGATATCCTTTCACTTGCGGGAGATATCCTTGTGTTGGTTATGGAAGGAGCCTTTTGAAGACTAGGACTGGACGGACCTGGAGGACGATTCTACTTGGAACCAGAAGAGGAAGACTCAGGTGAACTCTTTCTATGTTTTGATTATAGTTATCTGCAATAAAAGAAACACTGTATTGTTCCTGATATCAACTTCGTTTATGCATGTGATGTTATTGTTATGGTTTATGTATGAATGACTATTTCAATGTATAACCATCTATTTATATGTTATAAATTTGATTTCACTATAATTTTTTTATCTATATGCTACTGTGTGTCTTTGAATTGGTTGTTTTGTAGGTTCAAAGATCGTGAGGAGTTGTAGAGGGTTTGAACCCTAGCTGGAACTACCCGAACAAAGGATCCCTGGGTATGTACATCCTCGCATAGTTTTCTCGTTTAAGAATTTTACCTGAGTTATTTTCTTGCTTCTTGTTGTGGATTATTCCTACTTTGCTAGGGTTCTGACCCAAAGCCCTAGGGGACTTTATCCCTTAACAGAATTGGCGACTCCACTGGGGACAACAATCTTGTTTTTCCTGGTTTGGGTTATTTAGTGCCAATCATGGCTCAACTTTTAGTTTTCTTGCTGTGATTGTATTGTTTGCTCTTGTAGGAACTCAGACTTCAAGTCTGCTCCTTTTCATCCGGCCTCATTTTTGTTTTTTCTTGTAAACTTTTATATATGCACTTTTTTCAGGTTAGAAAAGTGTATACACGCAAGTTTCACTGAAACGAATCGGTTTCTTTTGGCTAAAACATGTGTACACGCAACTATGTAGAGACATAGTCACGTATACATTTGTTTTGCATGATTTTTTCAAGTCTTTTTATCTGGGAAGATTTGTTTCTTGGCCTGTGTGCTGCCTGAGTGGTCAGTTTCTACTTTCAGATTTTAGTTTTTCAGTAAGCCTATTGTTTTGAGTTCTCTCCTAGTTTGAAGAGTTTTTGGTCTCAGCTTGCTTTATAGTGAGTGTTATCATTTGTGTTTGAACACACAAGGCTTCTTGTAGAGGCTCTTAATTGTTCTGGTTTTCCAGAACAAAAGATTGCTTGCAATCTTTGTGTCAAACTTCATTTTTATGGTTTTCTTGCGTTGTGGCCATTCAATTCTTCTTGCTTTTTGAAAGTTGTTGTTCAAAAATTTGAAAGTGTCCTTTTCCTGATTTCTTGATCAGTGTCTTTAACCTCTTTTTGCTGCTTTTGGGATCATTTGGTGCATCTTGAAACATTTATTTTGTTAAGTTTTCATTCGTGTTGAATTGACAACTTGCAAAGTTTCTTGGTGACTTGCTTTTGATATTTGAGTATTTGGTAGCATTTTGAGTACTTTTGAAAAGTTGCTTTTATTTCTTTTTTGAAAAAGAAAAGTCCTTCAAAAACATTGTTTTTGCTTTCTTTGCCGAATTTGTGTTTGGTTTCTTTTGGTTTTTTAGAGTGATTTGGGATCTTTGTGTTTAGTCCTTCTTGTTTTGGGAAAGATTTTGTGTTCAAAATTCTCATTCCTTTCAAAACACTAAGTTGGATTATAAAACAAATTACTTTCATTTTCTTTTTTAGAGTAATCTAGAATTTTTGCATCATCATGTACACTTTGCATTAGGGTAGTTCACATTATTAGAGCATCAATAGTCTTTTAGTGTTTGTGAGTGTGAAGTCTGTTGCAAGAAAAGAGAAAATTTATTGTTTTAATAAAAGTTTCTTAGAACCCAAGTAGAAGTTTCTTTTCATCGAAGAACAAACAAATGCATTGTATATAAGTTAGTTTTTCATTAATTTCTTTTGCATCGAGGAACACCATCAGTTTCACTTCTGTATTGTCCCTTTGACTTAAGAAGAACAACCACTTAAAATCAATCGCTAATAAAATAAACTAGAACTTTTTATATTGTCTATAAGTACACCAACAAGTTTTAGGTTATTTAGGGCCTTGGATTAGGCAAGAGGAAAGTAAACTCTCCAAGGTCACTCTAAATTATCAAACATAGAAGTCTGAATAGAAAGTGAAAATCCAATAGCATTAGGGAGATCAGGAAAGCTCTGTGCCTGGGAGTTAAGAACAAGGGTTTTTGAAGATAAGGACGAGAGATACCCCCTCTCTTACTTGTTAGATCTTACCTCACGACTGTTCCGCCTGGCTTCTGATACGTGTTGGTGTCTTTAGTTGCCTATCCTAGGGATATACACAGGTGGCTGCAGAGCAGAATCCTATGGCACCTAAGGTCGATGTTGCATCACTTTCAGTGGTACTTCTAGAGGGCACCCTTGTGAAGCTTGGGGGCTTGCACTAGAAAAAGCTGTTGTTTGGAGGTCAGCGTAACTTCCTCTGAGACCTTCGCTAGTAGACCTGGGGCATAATTACCCTAGTCTATTTTCAGAAGGCCCTTATTATTCACTTCTTTGTATTTTGGTGTCCGGTCCTAATCACGTGGAGTGGAAATACTTGGAAGTTGTTTGACTACTAAATTCTTTTAGGGGCATTTTTAGTGTGTGTTCTATGCTCCTAGTCAGCCTAGCTTTCAATTTCTCGAGTATTTAAGTAGACCTTATTAAATAATTCAAAGTGGCTGACTGATTGCTTAGACGGTCCCAAAGACTTCATGGGCTTTCACCTGCAAGTCTACATCCTTCTTCTAGAATGCTTAGGAGCGATACTGCCAGTGGGCTTCACCCAGTGGCAGTCGATGCATCGGGGATTGATCCTCTGCTTGGGGAAAGTAGTGTTCAAGATATGTCTGGTACTACCACAGAGGCAGAGAGGAACACCCCAGCTCTTTCTCGAGTTCTCTTCTAGTCGGAATATAATATTTAGGTAGAAGAACTCTCAGAGCCGTTAGCAGCTCTGAATTCTCCTTTACCTTTTGATCATCTAGACGTAGTGTTATACATTAGTACTCCGACACATAGACCTTCAAGTCTAGGTCCACACATGCACATCCCTTGACCACTGCTAGAAGCATGGCATCCACCACGAGTGCTACAAGTATGTAGACACCTATATCAGTATAAGGGGGAGGAACCATTTCCATCCCTTCTACATATTTATTTGGGTCTACTTCCATTCTGTTGACGAGTGGAAGTTCCCAAGCGCATGCATCTAGTTTTGGATTTTTCCCTTTTGGTATGCCTTCTCTAGGTATTCCTTCAGTTCCATTAAGTGCACCATTAACTGCCTCCACATCCATGATGAGTGGATCAACATCTTTTCAGGGTTTTCCTTTTGGGAGTGGTCATATACCACATACCAATCCGATGGTAGGATCTATGCCTTTTTCTTTCACGAGTCAAGGCAGCAATCACTTTCAGGGTTGGAATAATCCTGTGGTTGGTGGCACAGGAGCCGGGAATCTATTTTTTGGACAACAAGGGAATATTTCGTACTCCTCGGTCAGTTTGTTTCGAAGTTTTCCACCCTTAGCTAATGCATGGAACCCTTACCAAGGGTTGTCCACTCCTTATAATAATTCGTTAGGGGGAAAATTTGTCGGTTATGGAGGTGTTTCAGCTGGAGTTGGTCAAAATCTGAGTTTTGCTGGACCACAAGGGTCACCTTTTGGTGCAGCAAGTTCTACTAGTTACTTTAGGCAACTTGGTGCCTTTCAAAATCTATGCCATTCTTTTCATACTTTTGGGAACCTCGCCCAATATGGGTGGAATCCCCAAGGTCCTCCGAGACTTCTATTTTTGGCCATGCTCAATCTTCCAGACTTGACTAAGTTAATGAATGATCCAATTAGATACAATCCATCTTGGCCTCTGGTCCCAACCAAACTTCCATCAGATATCCCAAAATTCAAAGGGAAGAGTGTGGAAGACTCGGGAAACCATGTAACCACATTCCATTTATGGTGCTCATTGAACTCCCTCATCGATGACTCGATTAGGTTGAGACTTTTTCAATGCACCTTAACTATCAATGTGGCTAAGTGGTATACAGATTTACCAGGGGGCACCTTTACATATTTCACTGATTTGGCTAACATTTCCTTAAACCATTTCCAGTTGCCTATCTGTTACGAAGCCGGAACTGAAATTCTGGCCAATTTTTATCAGGACATGGCCACTCACATTTCTGATCATATTCAGGAATAGAGATGGAGAAAGAGGCACATCAAAGCCAAAATTCCACCTGAATTCCATCTTGAATGGCTTTTAAAATCATTACAACTCGTGATCTCTAAGGATGTTTCTATGTCCTGAGTATATTCCGAAGAGTAGGGTATCTTTCACGCCCAACAATTAGAACTGATATATTCTCAGCCTGGGACCCTTTAGAAGATCTTGCCTGATGCTCCTAGATCCACAGTTGATATAGCCAAACAGAAGCCAGGCCTGCATGCTAACGGTATTGTTGGATCGATTGATGCGAATGCAGTGAACCTTCTGAGCCAATTGCAGTAGTTGTCTATACAAAATGCTTCTTCCAATCAGGCTGTACCGTCCAGTACTCCACCTTCTCAACCTTCTTCCGTAAATGTTGTTTAGGCTTCTAACCCAAAGGAAATCAAAATTCTGATGGGAAGAAGAAGGGATGAGGTAAAAAGAAGAATCAAGATGGGAAGGGTAATGCGAATAAGCCCGGAAATAATGCTGGTGACGGTGGAAAAGAGTCTAAGAAGAAAGTTAAGTTTCCATGCAAGCTATGCAGTGGGGACCATTTGACTCATCTTTTCCCAAAAATCCAAAATTCTCAACGCTTATTAGTGGAGCAAGGGTCTTCTAGCTCCCAGACTGTCTTAACTAACCCTTTCCCACAAGGGTAGCATTTGCTTGCTAGTGTGAATTCAAACCCTGGTACCTCTGCATGGGGCAACCAGGATGGGGACCATTCCTCAAATGTTTTCATGATGGGTTCTCACGTCAATGTGGCCACACAGTCACGTGATTATGGTGAAGCTAAAACCTCCAAGGATAAAACTGTTCCTGGAACTATGGATCCACCTCATATTGAGCGACCTTCTATCGAGTATATAACTAGGATACCGAAAGGTTCCGCAAAATGTGCGACTATCAACCCTAATGCTAGGGAAGCCCAGAATTACTCCATTTTTGAGGATCTGGCTCAAAGTCCATGCACTATGTCTACTTTAGAGGTACTCTAGTCATGTCTAGCTCAATGAAGTGCTTTGCTTTTAGCGATAGGGGCAGTTGATCCAAACAATTCCTTAGTGCTCACTTTTGACATGCTTAATGTTAAAAATAGACTCCCTCATCATATGGATTTTCAAATAAAGTCTACTTACTAGAAAACTAACATTTTTTGAACCGTTATTAAAGAAGGAGCTTCCACATGCGTCATGTCAATGTCATGTTGGAAGGCCATTGGGTCGCCTTCGGTTGTTCCTTCACCTACACTCTTGATAGCATTTGATGGTCATTCTCATAGGCCACATGAGATTATCCCAGCCTTTCCTATATGTGTTGGAGGGAAGGTTGTTAACATCAAAGTAGAAATTGTTGATGGCAACCTAGATTACAATCTCCTCTTAGGATGAAATTAGATTTATGAAATGGATGTCATCGTTTCGACTCTATTTCGAGTCCTTTGTTTTTCTCATGAGGGGAAAATCGTTAAGGTTGATCAATTGGATTATTCTCTAGCTGACCCTTGAGAAAATTCAGATTCTATTGTTCCGTTGGTGGATAACTGTCAACCTATCGAGAATCTAGGAGTTGGGATGTATTCTTCATTGATGGGTACATTTGATTTTCCCGCTCCTATAGCTAGAATCAATTTCATTTCATCCTCCAAAGAGTCTTCACGAGAATAGTTTTTTGCGGACTCGTTATTTTTCAGACCCCTTGGACCTTGTCTTCACCTACTACCACATTAGATGAAGGACAAGTGGGTGGAATGGAATTCCCCATGTCTATAGCAGAGCTTAGATATCAGTCTATCATTAACTCTGTAGATGACCATCCTACTCCTTTTTTAGAGGAAGAGTTAGATGGTGATGTGGCCCCAACTTGGACCCTTGACTCTACTTCCGCTATGGATTGCTTAGATATGGTTTTACCATCTGAGGAAGAAATCTTAGAAGCAATGATGGGTGTAGATCGACCTTGGGAAGACTTACACCATAGTTCATATTTTCTTCCCCCATTGCGAGAAGTCGAGTCCAGGTTTCCCAATCTGCTTACTAGCGATGTTTGTATAGTTTCAAACCCTTTGGCTCCATCACACATTGGTGCCGAAGGTAACATGTCCATCATTTCGAAAAAAATATTGATAAGCATCTCTAGGAACCCTAATGTGATATAAAATGTCTTCATCGGAGCTGAGTGTTTCCTTGAAGAGATCCAAATTTACACCGACCTCTTCAAAGAGTTTCGGGATGTATTTGCTTGGTCTTATGAAGAAATGCCTAGTATTAATCCATCCATCATTCAGCATGAGATCAAGATATATGAAAATGCTAAGCGATTTGTCATAAGCTTCGGCCAGTTAATCCTAGGAAAGCTACAACTATTAAAGCTGAAGTAGAAAAGCTACTCAAGGTGGGTTTCATATAACTTGTTCCTTTCACAGATTGGGTTTCTAATCCAGACTCAGTTGATAAAAAATATGGAACGATCCGTGTATGCATTGACTTTAGGGATTTGAACAAAGCTTGTCCGAAAGATAATTACCCCACACCATTTATTGATTAGATAGTTGTTGAATGTGTGGGTAATGAGATTTTTTCCTTCATGGATGGATTCTCTGGTTATAATCAAATATCTATCTGTCCAGAAGACCAGCATAAGACAACTTTCATATGTCCCTGGGGTAGCTTTGCATACAAAAAGATGCCTTTTGGTCTTAAAAATGCTGGAGTGACATTTCAGTGGGCCATGTCATACACTTTCGACAACATCAAGCATGTCATCGAAGCATACTTAGATGATTTAGTTGCTTGTTCTTGAAAGAGAATCGATCATCCTGGACACCTTCGGTTGGTTTTCGAACAATGTCGTTTTTACAAGATCTGGTTGAATCCAAATAAATGTGTTTTTGCAGTTACATCAGGTCGGTTATTAGGGTTCATTGTGTCAACTGAAGGGATTCAAGTTGATCCCTTCAAGGTGGAGGAAATAGTTCAGTTGCCTCCCCCGTCCTCCCTTCGACAACTTCAAAGTGTTCAGGGGAAGACAAATTTCTTGAGATGGTTGATAGCAAACTATGCGGAGATAACTAAAGGGTTTATGCGTTTTCTCAGGAAAGGAGTTCCATTTCTATGGGACAACTTTGCACAACAATCTTTTGATGCCTTGAAGCAGGCATTAATCTCTGCCCCACTTTTGAGTCCACCGGATTATGGTAAAGATTTCCCTTTATATGTTGCAGCTGCAGAATCAACCATAGGTATGGTTCTAGTTCAGGAAGATGATGCTCTCATGGAGCATGTCATTTAATACTTGAGTTGAGGCTTGGTAGGCCCTGAACTATGTTATTCTCCGGTTGAGAAATTAGCCTTGGCAACTGTCCATGCTGTCCAACAACTTCGCCATTACATTCTTCTACGCAAAACATTTGTCTTAGCGGAAGTCAATCCTTTCCAATTTTTCCTCAGTAGGTGAGTGATTGGGGGCAAATACAATTGATGGATTGTTATTTTACAAGAATTCCATCTCGAGTTCTTGTTGGCCAAGTCTAAGAAATAATTGGTTTTTGCAAAATTAATTTATGAGCTGCCTTGTGGAGAGGATACTATTTATGAGGAAAGTTTTCCCAATGAACATTTGTTCCTCATCTCTTCACAAGATCCTTGGTATGGATATATCATTATCTATCTCTAGACTTCGAAGTTTCCTCCTGCTGCCTCCAAGGTTGAACATCGAAAATTATGTCACCTCGCTAAGAACTATGTGATCATTGGTGATACATTATATCGCCGAGGGGTTGATTCAATCCTTAGGTGTTGTTTAACCTTAGAGGAAGTAGAGTCTATGCTTAATGATTGCCACAGTGGAGCTTGTGGCAGTCATCTCTCAGGGCTTGTTATAGCCTAGAAAATCTTGTGTGCTAGCTACTTTTGGCCTTCGCTTTTCAAAGATTGTATTGAAGGAGTCAAGCATTGCCACCCTTGTCAAGTCTATACTCGGAAGATGTGTGCGCGTCTAGCTCCACTCTTCCCTCTTGTCACTATCAGTCCTTTTACAAAGTGGGGTATTGATTTTACTACTTGTAATCTGCCTTTAGCAGCAAATCACAAGTACATTATTGTGGTCATAGACTACTTTACGAAGTGGGCTGAGGCCATGCCCACTTATAAAAATGATAGTGAAACAACAACATTGTTCCTCTTCAATCAGATTATTTCACGGTTCAGTATCCCGAGAGAGATTGTCACTGATCATGGCAGTCATTTCCAGAATCAACTAATATCTGAATTGGCTCTTAAATTGGGCTTCTGGTAGGAGCATTCATCTCCATATTATCCTCAAGCCAATGGCCAAGTAGAAGTCGTGAATAAGTCCCTCAAGACAATCCTACAAAGGACATTGACGAAAATTGCTCCAATTGGCATCTCATGTTGTATCCGGCTCTCTCGCATATCGAACTTTGATAAAGACTGCCACCGGTTTTACACCTTTTCAGTTAATCTACGGGTTGGAATCTATTTTTCCTGTTGAATGTGAAATTCCATCTCATAAGCTAGTTGTTGACCTCCTTCTAGAGACCTATGGTCTTGAAGAGCACCTCCTTCATTTGGAACATCTCGATGAGCAGTGTCGAGATGCCACCACAATCAATGAGGCTCATAATAAAAGGGTTAAGACTCAGTACAATAGAGTTGTCCATCCTCGAGTCTTTTCTAAAGGCGGCCTTGTCTTGGTCTATGACCAAGATGAAGACACCTTGGGGGTAGGCAAATTCAATTCTATGTGGTATGGTCCCTTTATAGTGAAACGAGTTTTAGAAAAAGGGGCTTATGAATTAGTCTATTTTGAAGGGAACAAGTTGGCGGAGCCCTGAAATGGGATCTACCTCAAGAAGTACTTTGCCTAGGTTACGGCCGAGCAATGGCTTCTTTGTGTATTTTGTATTTTTGTACATATCTTATCGGGAGTTTTCATGATATCAACACTTTTTGATATGCTTTGGTAGGTGTTGATGGATGACTTGTAATATTTCGGATTTGCCGATGGTGCTAGTTGGCACACTCGGAACCTCGCTTCCGCAACTTGGGTGATTTATTATCGAACTGGTCAGTTGATCATATCAAGTGGAGTATGTATTGGTTCGACATCAAATAATATGGCTGAGTATACTTCTATCATTAATTTACTATCCGAAGTTATTTCTTATGGAATCGATTCATTGTTAGTCTATCTTGATTCACAACTAGTAGTGTCACAATTGAATAACATCTATCAGGTTCAAGATCCTTGTTTATATTACTTATTTTCACACATCATTCATTCATCAAGATAAAATCAAACATCAAGAGTTAGAACTATATATAATATATATTATATATATAATATATATAATTATATTATAATATATATATATATATATTATATATATATATATATATATATATATTATTATTAATATATATATAATATATATATATATATATAATATAATATATATATATATATATATATATATATAATATAATATATATATATATATATATATATATATATATATATAAATATATTAGATATATCTAATCGCCTGTGTGTACATAAAGTGTGTCAAAAATAATATACAAAATTGGGACTAAAATGCCCATAATCATGTCCAGTACATCTAATGGCCTGGCTCAGGATGAGCAGCTAAGTAGGTGACCATTGCTTTGGCCACACGCCGAAAAACGCGAACACAGTTGCATGGCACTCTTACCACGTGGTGCTGCATATCCTCTAGTAGATCTTCTACGGCCTCCATCGGTACCCGGTGGGTCAACCTCACCAAGTTAAGCTGGACTGCATATAAGACTCTCTCATTTTCCACAATCGCCTCTTCGGCACCTCTACCATGATGCCTGTGCCGTGGAAATCTGTCTGGTCATACCAAAACCACATCTGGAACATGATCATTATATCAATCATTTAATCCCATCAAAAATATCTTTTAGTTCATTTTCGTATTTGAAAAACACATAAAAATCATAAAAATTGATAAAACTTTAAAAAATGGTTACCTATCTCTCCCCATGCTGTGTCTGGTGGCAACGCTAGATTTGGATCTCCCCTGAAATCCATGCCAGCATAGGGATAGTCATCTACAATGATGATCTGCTGTTCCCACAAGGAGAAGAAGTCATCGTCAAAAGCAGTCCTCGGTATGTCTCCGCCTCCTAGGCATTTCATCAGGTCAGCCCACCTGCCCATCTGTGGATCTCGCGGGCTATTGATGGGAACTGATACTCTAGGACGTAACCCTGGAACCTTCTCAAAGAAGAAGGAGCACAAAATGGTCCCATATTCGAAGTTCTTGGTCTGTCCTTTTTGAATGGAGGATAACTGACTCTTCATATTGGTCGAAAGAGGTGTACACCAGTCGAACGCAGTAGTGAGACAATCTACGGTCAAGCTCATGGATAGTCATGATGCTTGGTGCAATGAGGTTGATCCATTCACCGAAGCTATGGTGAACAATATGATCCTCAAGGACAAACTCTCTACATGTTTGATTGGAATTTGGCTTCCAACCTTCTTCGAATGCCCCGTAAAATATATATGCACGTAGTCTTCCACTGAAAGACTACCTCATGATTGTCCAGTTGAATGCACCACTTCTCCCCTTTAGGAGAGTCCAGTAATAAAGTAAATATCTTCTATCTCTATCCTTAAAGGAATTTGATTAATAATGAACGCATCATCTTCGATACTCCAGTAACGGATCAACATTTCAAGCAAGTGGGTGTTTGCCTTCATATTTGGCATCTTGAAAATTTTTAATAAACCGCATCCTCTCATGGCATCCAAGGCCTATTGATCATTCATAACCTCATCATCAATAGTAGCATGCTCCCATTCCCTCCAGGTGATTGTCATCCTAAAATAAAATCAAGTTTAATTGTTAGATTTTTATGTTTAAAATTCAAACCACGTATACGCGGGTCCATTTCATACACAGTCGCGTGTAGGTCCTGCGTATATGCAGGTTTCTCATAACCAACCCGTGTATACGCTGCGTTGGAATTTTTAACATAATTTCCAATGGTAAGACCTCAATTTAAATTTCTAAAAACAATCACAAATTGATGCAAGCTAGATTTGGGGGTTACCTAGTGATTTTGAGTCAATTTGAATGGTCAAATTCTTTGAGGGGAAAGTTTTCTTCTTTTTCTCCATAACTTTTACTCTCAGCACAAATGGTAACAATGGTGAGTCAAAAAACTATTTTGTAAGCTTTGAAAATGTCAAATTTTTTCAAAACTTGATTTTATTCTGTCTCATGTATCTTTTAACTTGGGAGCTTGGAGTGTCAAGAATGGGTTGTTTTTCAGGACATTTTGGATGTTTTTTCAATAATTTCGAGTCAGTTCCATGACTGCTGACCCATCATGGCAGGTATCATTTACTCATTGGCATATAGGTTAGGGAAGTCATTTTTCCATTGCATTTTGCATACTAGCCTCCATTTGTCGATACACTTGCCATAGGGTTGATCCCATCGTGTTATGGTTCGTAAACCATCTTCACTCGCTGATTTTTTAAATCATATCATGATGGTAGATCCATCCTTTTCATGGGAATCGTAGTTAGCACCTCATTGACATTGGTTGCCCATGCTGCTTCATTGAGTAGGCTCGAGAGTCCTCTCTAGTCTTGCCATGACTTATGCGTCAAGGACTCATTCCTCTTTACTTCATCGCTTTGTTATGGCCTTATCCCCTAGAGGCTCCTTTGTGTTGAGTTGTACTACTGTATTGCATTTTGACCATTTGCACCTTTTGGCCTTGAGCTGGCTTAACTTGGACTCATGTTTAAGCCACTTTTTGACCAGCAAAAATCAAACTTGCAATCCCTTAGCTTCTGCAACGTGACACACCTTCAGACTTGTGGAAGGAACATCCTTTTGAGTGTTCTTGACCAGTTTCACCTCCCTGCATTGAGCATAGGAATGTTCCCATCCTAGGAACTAGATCATTTGTTTCACTGACTCTCGTTCTTTCCACTATACTATAGAATTATTTTGTTTATCTTTCTAGCTTAAAGAAAATGACAAAAAAATTATATATTCCAAAAAGAGTGCGAATGGGACAATATTTTCGTTTGTTATTGGCAGCTAGAGTCAGTCATGTCGCCCTGGAACAAAGCACTCAAAAGAAAATCTCTCCTCCATTTCGACGGGATTTAGTTCGACTTAGGTATGCCTTAACCTTGTTATTGAGTCAGTTCTCCTTTGATTGGTTATCTCTTACAACCATAAGGAGAGTTCGTTCATGCCTCTTGCATGACGAACTTATACAGAGTCATCATATGCCACCACATGATCATCATTGAGTTGTGCTTTTTGTTCAAGGGAAGTAAGCCTGAGTCGGCCTCTCTACGGTGTCTCTTAACTTATTTTCTCGTCGGCTATCCCTGGTTGTCAGTGTCTTGTCTATCATCACATCAGTTATATTGGTCCTTTACTCATGCCAGTTCAAGAAGGTCTCCATAGATTTCTCACTGGCGGGTCTTGTCCTTATCGATGATGACATCTTGCTCTGAGGACAGGCCTAGAGCTGCACACTAGCCTTATTTTCATTATTGATAGGTCACCTTGTGTTTAACATCAATCAGTATCATGGGTCCTTGACTGAGTGGTTTCCCTTGTGTTCGACATCAGCTTACATTATCACACATTGGGATTCATGAAGTACCTTGGTTTCCATTTGACCCTATTGGTGGATTCCTCGCCTCTGTATCAACTTTCATTATTGGTTGGTTTAGAGGGTTTCTATCGTGCGCTAGCTACATTTTGTGTATGCCATAAATGTGCTTCGATTGGGTTACTACATCTTTTTTCATCTAATTCCTTCCACATTATTATGGTTTCACTCGCGCTAGATTGATGAAGGATGCCTTAATGCCTTCCTTCTAGCAGATCTTCCCCTATCAACTACGACTCATTGTTCTAGGGCAAAGGTCTAGAGTCCATCTGGAAGTGCCTTGGGTTTTGCAGTTATCAGTGGCAGATGCTTTACTATCGACCGTGGGAAACCATCATTGTCTCCTGATTGATAGATTCTTATAGGTGTTCAACTTCAGCTCATCTATTCGCACTTGTTAGATTGTACTGGGTACCTTGACTATCATTATCATTATCAGTGAGTAGTCTTGCATTTGTTAACGATATACATCAATGGATGGTAATCAAACAATTTCTCACATGGTCGACTTCAAATCATTTATTCCCATTGTGTAGAAATGTACCATGATGGTCGGTGAAGACTTTGGGTTGCATTAGCATTCTTTGGTTCACTTGATAGTTTCTCCTGTTGCTGCTAGTTGACACCATTCCACATTATATGTTGTAGTCCTTCACAACGACATCCTATATGCTAGCATCCGAGTTGCGATGTAGTACCATCTTATTCCATAATCTTAATTTGGTAATGTTGGGATCAATTTTTGGCATCAGTGATCAGCTCCATTTTTCAGCTTCATTGATCATCTTCTTATATGTGATATTTAGACATGTACTTGTTTGATCGTGATCAGATGATTCATTATGTACTTTCAGTTCCTTATACTTGTATACAAAGTGGATCCACTTGTACTTGATATGTGGACATGCTTTACTTTCTCTGAGCATTGGTATGCCCACCTCAGACAGTTGTTTATTTCTGATCTTCTTTTGCTGGCTTGGTAGGCTAAAATCTGGTGAAATCCTTCCCAATTTTTGACAAGTATCCTTTCCGTATAATTAATACATTTTGGCCATCATGTTCCCCTTTTGACCTCATATATTAGGTGGCATCTGTTATAGCTCCAAATACCACCTTATGTATTTGTGATGCTTGGTTTATGGCCTAGGGCAATCCCTCCTTCCAGACTTGGTCCAAATATTCAAAAAATAGTGTTTTACTCCCTGTATGTGACTTTTCCCTGTATTAAATGTGTGTACACGCGGGTTAGTCTATACCCAACCTGCATATATGTATTAAAACACTTAAAAAAATAAATTTCCTTAATTATGGGTGGAGATTATAAGTTTTACTTGTTGATTACCTATTAGTGCCCGTGGCCCAACTATTCCCAACTGTTTCACAACTAAAAAACTGCTTTGGGAGAAGTATAAAAAGACTTCAATGGGAAGGCCTTAAAGGGAGAAAAAATAGAGAATTACTCTACTGAGATTATCCCTGACCAATTCTGAAGATCCTTGTGCTTCAAGCACTTCCCCAAGATTAGGAAACCTTGTTTCCTTGAGAGTTGATATCCTTTCACTTGTGGGAGATATCCTTGTGTTGGTTATGGAAGGAGCCTTTTGAAGACTAGGACTAGATGGACCTGGAGGATGGTTCCACTTGGAGCCAGAAGAGGAAGACTCACGTGAACTCTTTCTATGTTTTGACTATAGTTATCTGCAATAAAAGAAACATTGTCTTGTTCCTGATATCAACTCCGTTTATGCATCTAATGTTATTGTTATGGTTTATGTATGAATGACTATTTCAATGTATAACTAACCATCTATTTATATGCTATAAAGTTGATTTCACTATAATGCTTTATCTATATGCTATTATGTGTCTTTGAATTTGTTGTTTTGGAGGTTCAAAGATCATGAGGAGTTGCAGATGGTTTGAACCCTGGCTGGAACTACCCGAATGAAGGATCCCCGGGTATGTACATCCTTGCATAGTTTACTCATTTAAGCATTTTTCCCAAGCTATTTGCTTGTTTCTTGTTGTGGATTACTCCTGCTCTGCTAGGGTTCTAACCCAAAGCCCTAGTGGACTTTATCCCTTAACATCTACTATGACAATAATTCCGTAAGTATGTTATCAAAGGATTCTATTTTTCATAAAACAATAAAAAATATTCATACTAAATATCATTTCATCATATAACTAATTAATAATGGGGACACTATTTTGCAACATTGTAGATCACAAGAACAGTTTGCAAACATCTTCACAGAGCCATCATCACATGAAAATTTTTTCCATCTAAGAAAGTGAATAGGTATAGTGAATATTGGTGGTTTTGATTAAGGGGGAGTGTTGGAAAATTACTCCCAACCACCGCGTTAAATAAACTGAAAACAACCATACTTTTGGTACATGAGTAAATCAAGCAAGTAGATTTTTATTGCAAGTTATAGATTTTGTTTTCAGGCTCAAGGAAAAGAGTGTAAATGAAAATTTCAATAGATTAGAAAACCCCATTCCATAACAAAATAGGTAATTAAGAACACATCAGAATTTAATGGAGGGTTGGTAAAACATATGGCCCATATTTTTATTCTGGAACTAATATATGTACTCCACAATATCTCCAAGTTCATAATTTTTTTTTGTACAAATTTCCATCCTTTGTTTTAATGCTTTGAATTGTCATGAATTAAAATATTAAAACTGTATGTTTAAATAACACAAGTATGTAGAAGTATATTTATTAGTTGCATATGTAAGCTTGAGAAGTAAGGAGAGAAAATCGTGGAAAAAAATTTTGTGGGCAGGTAAAACAACTAGTTACTAGATGTTACAATGAATTACTTCACAACAACTAGTGAAGTGTAAATTTCCATAAGAACTCTCAGTTTTATTTGGTGGAGTTTCAACCTCCATATTTCATGTGAATGTATTTTATTGTATTCTCAAATAGTCTAAAGTATATTTTCTTACGATATCTTTCTATAAATTTCACATTTAATTTTTACTGCACAAACACTATGTTTTTTCCCTGTTCTCACTAGGCATACATTTTCTTGAGTTTTTAGCTCTATTTTGTTGCACAAGTCAATTGTGTGAATTAAAATATGCATTTTTGTCTTAAGGAGGTCCCTCTGCATCATTTTTTAGCTGCATCATAGCGATGTGCTCCATGAATGCTAGATGGAAGGCGATCTCACTACCTCGTAGGAGATTAGAGCACACAACCTAAAGAAATGGTCTTTGTGTTCCCTCTAACCCTATTCGAACTGAGAGGGGAAGAAGGAATCAAAGGACTTACTGGATATACTCAATGACCATTATTGACTACACAGCTAATGGTGGGGCTTCAATATGATGGAAGGAATCAAATATAACCCAATATATTTCCCACACTCTGTCCATGCATCAATTTAGGAAATCGAAAATGAACTCTTTCTGGGAGTCATTAAATCTTCGAACCCATGGAAGATGTGCAGAGAATAGCGGCGGAATGCAGGGGAAGTATTTCACCATTTTATAGTCCTTTGGCATGCCTACATAGGCTTCAATTAGGAAAAAAAAATATCTCAATCTTGACAATTAATGCATATACTATATTTAGAAGACCCATAAAATCATAATAATTAACTGTAGGCATACCTTTTGAGGGAATAATTTTCAATGATATAAGAGGTGCATTATTATAGGTAGTGAATAGGTAACAGTAAGTGATTTCCAAAGAGAAGCCATGGGAATATGGTGGAATTGATCAATATCTACTACCAAGCAGACACTTCAATCACTATCACCCTCTTTGATTTGGTGAATGAGGTTGTCAAAAAATGGGACAATCATTTTTTCTGTAACATCACATATGTTAGGGAATAAATTCCCCTAGGGTCTTGGGTTGATACCCTAGTAGACTGGAGTTTGTCTATAAAAAGAAACACACATTCCATATAGGCATAATGCTAATGTAAGCAAACTCTACGATAAGGGGCGTACCTGAGGTCCTACATTTGAGAAAAGCCTTCCAGGGTCCAAACCCTTCTTATAGTTCCTTTTTCTCCTTCAACCTGCAAAACAATCAATTCCAAAAAGTACAGCAGTATATGGACTAAATATCATAAAGAAACCATCTTCATATTATAATGAAAGGTAGTTAGCTATGCAATTAAACAACCATTCACATATGAATCATAACATGAAGAAGATTTATATCAGGAACAAAGACATGCGTTTCTTTTATTATAGACAAATAGAGTACAGAAAGGAATAATTTCACCTGATTCATCCTTTCGCAGGCTCCAAGAGGAACCGTCTCCTGGATTTGTCCAGCCTCAAGCCTTTAACAAAATCCTTCCATGACTTACTCCATGATATCTCAAGCAGTATGAAGACATCAACACACACAAGGAAACAAGGGTTTCCTATAAAATGGGGGAAGTGTAGGAGGCACTAGGATCTTCAGACCTGGTCAGGGAAATCTCAGCATAATAATATTTCTCTCTCTCCTCTCCCTTTGGCCTTCCCATTGAAGCCTTTTTATACTTCTCCCAAAGTAGTTTTTTAGTTGGGAATTCGTTGGGAACAGTTGGGCCACGGGCACTAACAGGTAATCAACAGGTGAAACTCGTGATCTCCACCCGAAATTAAGGAGATTTATTTTTTTTAAGTGTTTTAAGACATATACACGGGTTTGGTATACATAGACCCACGTATACACGCGTTTAGCTCAGGGAAATGTCGCATATAGGGAATAAAACACTGTTTTTTAAAATTTTGGACTAGGCCTAGAAGGAGGGGTTGCCCTACGCCATGAGTGTAGCATCACAAACCACAAGAGTGAGATTTGGAGTTATAACAGATGCCCCCTAATATATGAGTTCAGAAGGGGTACATGATGGCCAAAACGTATTAAGCAAGTTCATGGAAAGGAAATCTGTCGAAAACTGAGAAGGACTGCACCAGAATTCAGCCTACCAAGCCACAAAAGGAGATTAGAAAGAAACACTGTCTGAGGCAGGCATACCCATGCTCAGAGAAAGTACAGCATGTCCGCATATCAAGTACAAGTGGATCCACTAAGTATACAAGTATAAATGATTGGAAAATACGTAATGGATCATCTAATCAAGATCGAACAAGTACATGTCTGAATGTCACATATAAGAATGTCAGTGATGCTAAAGGATGAAGCGGATCACTAATATTAAACACTGATCCCAAAAAGTACCAAATGAACATGATGGAATAAGATGGTACTACACTGCAAACTCAGGTGCTAGCATATAAAATGTCACCATGCATGACTGCAACATATAAGGTGGAGTGGTATCAACTAGCAGCAACATGAGTAACTGTCAAGTGAACCAATGGATGTTGATACAACATGAGGTCTTCACCGACCACCGTGGTACATTTCTACAGCATGGGAATAAATGATTTGAAGTCGACCATGTGAGAAATCGTTTGATTACTAGTCATTGATGTATACCTTTAACAAACACGAGACTACTCACCGATAATGATAATGAGCGTCAAGGTACCCAGTACAATCTAACAAGTGTGAATAGATGAGCTGGAGTTGAACACCTGTAAGAATCTATCAATCAGGGGACAGTGATGGTTTCCCACTGTTGATAGTGAAGGATCTGCCACTAATGACTACAAACCCCAAGGTACTGCCAAATGGACTCTAGATCTTTGCCCCAGAGCAATGAGTCGAAGTAGATAAGGAAAGATCCGCTAGAAGAAGGAATTAAGGCATCCTTCATCAATCTAGCGTGAGTGTAACCCATAGGCCAATAATGTGGAAGGAATCAGACGAAAAAGATGTAGTAACCCGACTAAAGTACATTTCCGGCA
>APFE030607950.1:61950-75821 GCA_000404065.3 Pinus taeda | reverse complement strand
GAATAAATGAGCTGAAGTCGAACACTTGTAAGAATCTATCGATCAGGAGACAATGATGGTTTCCCACTATCGATAGCGAAGGATCTGCCACTAATGATTGCAAACCCCAAGGTACTGCCAGATGGACTCTAGATCTTTGCCCTAGAGCAATGAGTCAGAGTCGATAGGGAAAGATCCGCTAGAAGGAAGGCATTAAGGCATCCTTCATCAATCTAGCGCAAGTGTAACCCGTAGGCCAATAATGTGGAAGGAATCAGACGAAAAAAATATGTAGTAACCCAACCAAAGTACATTTCCGGCGTACACAAGATGTAGCTAGCACACGACAGAAACCCTCTGAACCAACCAATAATGAAAGCTGACACAGAGGCGAGGTATCCACCAATAGGTTCAAATGGAAACCAAGGTACTACACAAATCCCAATGTGTGATAATGTAAGCTAATGTCGAACACAAGGGAAACCACTCAGTCAAAGACCCATGATACTAATCGACGCTGAGCACAAGGTGACCTATCAATAATGAAAATAGCGCCAGGGTGCAGCTCTAGGCCTGTCCTCAGAGCAAGATGTCGTCGTCGATAAGGACAAGACCCGCCAGTAAGAAGTCAATGGAGACCTTCTCAAACCGGCACGAGTAAAGGACCAGTATAACTGATGTGATGATAGACATGATACTGACAACCAAGGATGGCTGACTGAAAAATGAGTCAAGAGACACCACAGAAAGGCCGACTCAGGCTAACTTCCCTTGAAGAAAAGCACAACACAATGTGACTATGTGGCAGCATATGATGATTTTGTATAAGCTTGTTGTGTAGGAGGCACAAACGAACCCTCCATATGATTGGAAGAGATAACCAATCTGGGGAGAACTGACTCAATAACAAGGTTAAGGCATACCTAAGTCAAACTAAATCCCGCCCAAACCGAGGAGACTTTGTTTTGATTGCTTTGTTCAAGGGCGACATGATTGACTCTAGCTGCCAACAATAAATGGAAATACTGTCGCGTTCCCACTCTTTTTAGAATATATAATTTTTTTGGTATTTTTCTTTTAAGCTGGAAAAAGAATAAAAGGATGCTATGGTACAGTGGAAAGAACGAGTGTCGATGAAGCAAATGATCTAGTTCCTAGGAGTGGAACATTCCTATGCATAATGCAGGGAGGCGAAAACTAGCCAAAGACACTCAAAGGTGTGTTCCCTTCCACGGGTCAAGGCGTATCAAGTTGCAGAAGTCAAAAGTATGCAAGTTTGATTTTGTAGTCATCATGGTCAAAAGTTGGCTTAAACATGAGTCCAAGTGAAGCTGGCTCAATGCCAAAAGGTACAAATGGTCAAAATGCAATGCAGTAGTACAACTCAACACAAAGGACCCTCTAGGGTATAAGGCCAGAACGAAGCGAAGAAGAAAAGAGGAATGAGTCTTCATCGCATAAGTCATGGCGGGACTACAGAGGACTCCCGAGCCTACTCAAATCAAAGCAGCATGGGCAACAAATGTCAGTGAGATGCTAACTAGGATGCCCATGTAAAGGAAGGCTCCTACCATCGTGTCATGATTTAAAGAATCGGCTAGTGAAAATGGTTTACGAACCATAACATGATGGGATCGACCCTATGGCAAGTGTATCGACAGATGGAGGCTAGTATGAATAATGCAACAGAAAAATGGCTTCCCTAACCTATATGCCAGTGAGAAAATGATACCTGCCATGACAGGTCAGCAGTTATGGAACCGTCTCGAAACTGTCAAAAAACGTCCAAAATTTCCTAAAAGTCAAACCATTTTCGACATTCCAAGATCCCAAGTTAAAAGTTACATGAGACCAAACGAAATCAAGTTTTGAAAAAAATTGAAATTTTCAAAGCTTATAAAAGAGTTTTTGGACTCACCATTTTCACCATTTGAGTTTGAGAGCAGAGAAGTGGAACAAAAGGAGCAAACTTTCCATACGCCAAATTCAATAGTTCATATTCTTCCAAATCCCCAGGTAACTCTTATACTTGTCTTGCAATTGATTGTGACTAGTTTTAGAATTTTTAATTAATGTTTTACCATTGAATTTTTTTCCAAAAATTTCACTGCGGCATATACGCGGGTTGGTAATATGAAACTCGTGTACACGCAGGCCCTACACGCGACTGTGTGCAAAGGGACCCAAATATACATTGTGAACATTTCAAACATAAAAACTAACGGTCCAAATTCATTTTTCTTTCAAGATGCCAGTCACTTGGGGAGAGAGAGAGCATATCGCAGTGGATGATGACGTCATGAACGATCCTGATGCTTTGGATGCCTTACGGGGATGTGGTTTGCTAAAATTCTTCAAATTGCCAAATATGAAGGCAAACACACGTCTGCTCGAGATGCTCCTTGATTACTGGAATATCGAGGAGGATGCCTTTATGATCGACCAGATGCCACTCAGGATAGAAGTGGAAGATATCTATTTCATCATCGGCCTTTCCCGAAGGGGAGAGGTAGTACATTCCTGGGGCAGGACATGAAGCAGCCTCTCGATTGAGGACTACATACAGATATATTGCCTGGGACATCCAAAGAAAGTTGGAAGTCAGATTTCCATCACACATGTCACGAGTTTATCACTGAGGATAATCCTGTTCACCAAAGCTCAAGTGAACGGATCAGCTTCTCTGCACCAGGCATCACGGCTAACCATGAGCGTGGTAGTTGACTGTCTCACCACCGTATTTGACTGGTGTACTCCTCTTCTAGCTAGCATGAAAATCCAGCTCACTTCTATCAAGAGAGGGCAAACCAAAAACTTTGGATATGGGACTATTTTGTGTTCTTTCTTTTTTGAGAGGGTTCCCGCACTTCGTCCTAGAGTACCAGTTTCAATCAGCACCCCACGAGATCCATGAATGGGCAGGTGGGCAGACTTGATGAAACGTCTAGGAGGTGGGGAGGTCCCACGGACTACATTTGACAACGACTTCTTTTCCTTTTGGGATCAGCAAGATCATTGTCGTTGATGACTACCCCTGTGTTGGGTTAGATTTTTGAGGAGATCCCGATCTAGCATTGCCACCGACCGCAGCATGGGGCAACATTGGTAAGTGTTTTTTGATGTTATGATTTTTTGTGATTTTTCAAATATAATAATGAACTTTGAAAATGTTTTTGATAGGATTCAAATAATTAATATGATGATCATGTTCTAGATATTGGGCCGGTACGACCATATGAGTTCCCACGGCACAAACGTCGCGGCCAAGGGGCCAAAGAGGCAGCTGCACACACAGAGCGAGTTCTACATACAGTTCAGCGGCACCTAGTGAGACTGACTCACCGAGTACCGATGGCGGCGGTAGAGGACCTTCCTGTAGAGATGCAGCGTCATGTGGTTGGCATGCCACGAGACTGGGTCTGCACTTTTAGGCGTGTGGCCGATACAGTAGTTGCCTACTTAGCTGCTCACCTTGAGCCAGGGAATTAGATAAAATGGACATGATTATGGTCATTTGAGTCCCAATTTTGTGTGTTTTTTGGACAAACTTATGTACACTCGAGGTGCTTTATGATATATATATACAGTTAGACTTTTTGATGTTTGAATTTATTGTGATGAATGATTGATGTGCCGGTCTAATGCTTGATTAGCGATAGAATCAGCTAACCAATTATGAGATCTTGGAATATGAAAATAATTCATATAAGTAAATGATCTTTGCAACAACCTCACCCTTAAATACTAGTGACATAAACATGGATCCCTTACCCGATAAATGTTATTTAATTGTGACACTATCAATTGTGAATCAAGATAAACTACTAACGAGTCGATTTCGTAAGAAATAGCCTTGGATAGTAAATTAATGATGGCAGTATACTCAGCCATATTGTTTGAAGCCGGACCAATGCATACTCCCCTTGATACCATCAACTGACCAGTTGGATAATAAAATACCCAAGCTGCGGAGGCAAGATTCCGAGTGTGCCGACTAGCACCATCGGCAAATCCAAAATAGACCAAGTCTTCCATCAACACCTGCCAAAGCAGACCAAAAAGTGTTGATATAAAAAACTCTCGATAAAATATGTACAAATATACAAAATGTACAAAGAAACCATTGCCTAGATGAAACTTAAGCAAAGTACTTCTTAAGGTAGAGCCCATTTCGAGGCTCCGCTAATTTGTTTCCTTCGAAATCGACTAACTCATACGACCCCTCTTATAAAACTTGTTTAATTATGAAGGGACCGTACCACATAGCTTTGGATTTGCCTACCCCAAAGGTGTCCTTATCTTGGTCATAGACCAAGACAAGGTCGCCTTCAGAAAAGACATGAGGACGGACAACTTTATCATACTGGGTTTTAACCCTTTTCTTATGAGCCTCGTTTACTGTGGCTGCATCTCGACGTTTCTCATCGAGATGTTCCAAGTGAAGGAGGCACTCTTCGAGACTAGAGGTCTCTGGAAGGAGCTCAATAGCTAACTAAGAGATGGAATTTCACATTCGACAGGAAAGATAGATTCCATCCCATAAACTAACTAAAAAGGTGTAAAACCTATAGCAGTCTTGACGGAGGTTCGGTATGCCCATAGAGCCGGATACAACATAAGATGCCAATTGGATTGATTTTTGTCAATTGTCCTTTGCAGGATCATCTTAAGCGTTTTATTTACTGCCTCGACTTGTCCATTGGCCTGAGGATAATAAGGAGACGAATGTTCCTACTGGAAACCTGATTTGAGAGCCAATTCGGACATTAGTTGATTCTGGAAATGATTTCCATGGTCAGTGACAATCTCTCTTGGGATACCGAGCCTTGAGATAATTTGATTAAAAAGGAACAATGCTGCTGTATCACTATCGTTTTTATAAGTGGGCATGGCCTCAGCCCACTTCGTGAAGTAGTCTACGGCCACGATAATATACTTGTGATTCGCTGCTGAAGGCAGATTACAAGTTGTAAAATCAATACCCCACTTAGTAAAGGGACCAACAGTGACAACGAGAAAAAGAGGAGCTTGATGTGCATGCATCTTCCGAGTATAAACTTGGCATGGGTGACAGCATTTGACCACTTCAACACAATCTTTGAAGAGCGAAGGCCAAAAATAGCCGGCACGCAAGATACGCTGAGCTGTAGCAAGCCCTGATAGATGACCGCCACAAGCTCCACTGTGGCAGTCACTAAGCACTGACTCTGCTTCCTCTAACGTTAAATAGCACTGAAGGATTGAATCAACCCCCCGATGATATAATGTATCACCAAGGATAACATAATTTTTAGCTAGGTGACGTAATTTTCGACGTTCATCCTTAGAGAAAGTAGAGGGAAACTTCGAAATCTGGAGATAAACAATGATATCTCCATACCAAGGGTCAAGTGAAGAGATGAGGAATAAATGTTCGTCGGGAAAACTTTCCTCATAAACAGTATCTTCTCCATAAGGCAGCTTAGAAATTAGCTCGGCAAAAACAATAGATTTCTTAGATTTAGCGGACAAGAACTCAAGATCAAATTCTTGTAGAATGACTATCCATCGATTACATTTGCCCCCAATCACTCACCTACTGAGTACAAACTAAAATGGGTTGACCGCTGCTAAGACAAAGGTTTTGCGTAGCAAAATATAATGGCGGAGCCGCTAGACAGCATGGATAGCTGCCAAGGCCAACTTCTCAACCGGAGAGTAGCGAAGTTCAGGACCTATCAAGGCTCAGCTCAAATAATAAATCACATGCTCTATGAGAGCATCGTCTTCCTGAACGAGAACCATACCAATGGTTGATTCTGCTATAGCGAGATATAAAAGGAAGTCCCTACCATAATCTGGTGGACTCAAAAGTGAGGTAGAGACTAATGCCTTTTTCAAAGCATCAAACAACCACTGCGCAAAGTCATCCCACACAAATGGAACTCCTTTCCATAGCAAACGCATGAAAGCTTTAGTGATCTCGGCATAGTTCGCTATAAACTGTCTTAAGAAATTAGCCTTCCCTTGAAGACTTTGAAGTTGCCGAATTGGGGACGGAGGAGGCAACTGAACTATTGCCTCTACCTTGAAGGGATCAACCCTAATCCCTTCATTTGACACAATGAACCCTAACAATCGACCGGACGTAACCGCGAAAACGCACTTGTTGGGATTTAACCAGATTTTATAGAAATTACATCGCTAAAAAACCATTCGAAGATGACTAGGGTGATCAGTTCTCTTTCAAGAACGAGCAACGAGATCATCCAAGTATGCTTCGTTGATATGTTTAATGTCGTGGAAAGCATATGACATGGCCCACTGGAAAGTGGCTCCAACTTTTTTAAGACCAAAAGGCATCTTTCTGTATGCAAAGGCACCCCAGGGACATATGAAAGTTATCTTATGTTGATCTTCAGGACGGATAGAAATTTGATTATAACCGGAAAAACCATCCATGAAGGAAAAAATCTCATTACCCGTAAACTCGTGAATAATCTGATCAATGAATGGCGTGGGGTAATTATCTTTCAGACAAGCCTTGTTTAGGTCTCTAAAGTCGATGCATACTCGGATTGTTCCTTGCTTTTTATCTACAGGGACTGTATTAGAAACCCAATCGGTAAGAGGAACAAGGTATATGAAACCCGCCTTGAGCAGCTTTTCTACTTCAGCTTTAATGGTTGCTGCTTTCCTAGGATTAACCGGTCGAAGCCTTTGACGAACCGACTTGGCGTTTTCATACGTCTTGATCTCATGTTGAACTATAGAAGGATCAATGCCAGGCATTTCTTCATAAGACCAAGCAAATACATCTCGAATTTCTTTGAAAAGGTCGGTGTAAATTTGAATTTCTTTAGGGGAGCATTCAATTCCAATGAAGAGATTCTCGATCATGTTAGGGTCCCTAGAGATGTTTATAGATATCATTTTTGAAATCACTGACATATTACCTTTGGCACAGAGGTGTGTTGGGGCCAAAGGGTTTGATACCATACAAACATCACTAGCAAAGAGCTTGGAGAACCTAGATTCCACTTCTTGCAATGGAGGAAGAAAATATGAATGATGGTGTAAGTCTTCCCAAGGTCGATCCACACCCATCATTACTTTGAGGATTGCTTCTTCAAAAGGTAAAATCGAATCTAAGCAGTCCAAGGTGGAGGTAGAATCAAGGGCCTCAGCTGGGGCCACATCACCATCTAGCTCGTCTTTGGAAAAAGGAGTAGAATGGTCGTCTGCAGAGTTAACAATAGACTGATATCTAAGCTCAGCTGTAGACATAGGGAATGCCATTCCATTAACTTGTCCTTCAGCTAATGTGGTCATAAGTGAAGGCAAGGTCCAAGGGTCTGAAAATAATGAGTTCTGAAGAACTCTTCTCGAGGAGACTCCTTAGATGATGAAACGACATTGATTCTAGTGATAGGAGAGGGAAAATCAAAGGTACCCATCAATGAGGAATACATCCCAACTCCTAGATTCTCAGTAGGCGGGTGAGGGTTATCCACTAAAGGAACAGTAGAGTCAGAATTTTCTTGAGGATCAACTGGACAATAATCCAATTGATCAACCTTAATGATTTTCCATTCATGAGGAAAGAAAATGACACGAAACAGAGTCGAAACAACGATGTCCATTTTGTATACCCAGTTCCTTCCTAAGAGGAGATTGTAGTCTAGGTTAGAATCAATGACTTCTACTTCAATATTAACGACCTTCCCCCCAACACATATGGGAAAGGCTAGGATAATCGCATGTGGCCTATGAGAATGTCCATCAAATGCAGTCAGGAGGGTAGGTGAAGGAACAGCTGAAGGTGATCCAATAGCCTTCCAACATGGCATCGACATGACACACATGGAAGCTCCTTCATCAATAATGCTACGAAAAATGTTAATCTTCTGGTATGTAGACTTTATTTGAAAAGCCATATGATGAGGGAGTCGCTTTTTGACATTTAACATGTCGAAAGTGAGCACTAAAGAGTTAGCTGGATCAACTAGCCCAATCGCCGAGAGTAAAGCACTTCTTTGAGACGAACACGACTGGAGACCTGTAAAGCGGACATGGCGCATGGACTCTGAGCTAGATCCTCAACAATGTAGTAATTCTGGGTGGCCTTAGCATTAGGATTAATAGTCACGCATTTAGCAGAACCTTTTGGTATCCGTGGTATACTCTCAATAGGGGGTCACTCAATATGAAGGTCGGTATTTCCGAGAGCAGTTTTGTCCTTGGAAGTTTCGGCTTCACCATAATCACGTGACCGAGTAGCCACATGGACATTAGAACCCATCATGAAAACATTCGATGATTTCTCCCCTTCTTGGCTACCCCCAGCAGAGGTACCAGGATTTGAACTCGCGCCAACAAGCAATTGCTACCCTTGGGGAAAAGGGTTGGTTAACACAGCTTGAGAACTAGAAGTCCCTTGCTACCCTAACAAGTGCTGAGCGTCTTGAATCTTTGGGCAGAGATGAGTTAAAAGATCTCCACTGCACAACTTCCACGGAAACTTGACTTTCTTTCTAGACTCATTTCTACCACCACCAGCATTATTGCTGGATTTATTTGCGCCAACCTTCCCATCCTGGTTCTTTTTCTTACCTCGTCCTTTCTTTTTCCCATTGGAATTTTGATTTCCTTTGGGGTTATCAGATTGGACGGAATTAATCAAAGAGGGTTGGGAAGCTGAAGGGTTAGACAATGTGACTTGGTTGTTAGGAGCAGTTTGCAAAGACAACTGCTGCAATTGGCTCAACAAGTTCACCGAATTTGTGTCTACCGATCCAATGATACCATCCACATGGGGACCTGGCTTCGACTTAGCTATATAAACCTTAGACCCAGGAGCATATGGCAAGTATTTTTGTAGGATCCCAGACTAAGAGTAGATCAATTCTAATTGCTAGGCCCTAAAAATAGCTTGCTCCTCAGAATAGACTCCGGATATGGAGACATCCTTAGATATTTCCAGTTGTAAAGATTTCAAAAACCATTCGAGACGGTATTCTAGAGGAATTTCAGCTTTAATGAGCCTCTTTCTCTATCTTCATTCCTGAATATGATCGGAAATGTGAGTTGCCGTGTCCTGACGAAAATTGGCCAGAAGTTTAGTTCCAGCATCCTAATGGACAGGCAACTGGAAATGATTTAAGAAAATATTAGCTAAGTCGGCGAAAGATGTAAAGCTGCCCCTTGGCAACTATATATACCATTTCGCCGCATTACCAGTCAAGGTGCGTTGAAAAAGTCTCAACCTAATTGAGTCATCAATAAGGGAGTTTGATGAGAACCACAAATGGAATGTGGTTACATGGTCGCCTGGGTCTTCACCGCTCTTCCCTTCAAATTTTGGAATGTCCAAAGGGAGTTTGGTTGGGACCAGAGGCCAGGCCGGATTGTATTTGCTTGGATCATTTGTTAATTTTGTGAGGTCTGGCAAGTTCAAAGTTGCCAAAAACGGAAGCCTAGGAGGACCTTGGGGATTCCACCCAAACTGGGCGGAGCTCCCAAAGTTCTGAAAAGATTGGCCTGGATTTTGGAAGGTGCCAAGTTGCCCGAAGTAACCAGCAGAACTAGCTAAACCAAAAGGGAAGCCTTGTGATCCAGCAAAAGTCGGAGTTTGACCAACTTTGGCCGCAAAACTTCCATAACCGGCGAAGCTTCCTCCTAAAGGATTATAAGGAGTTGATAACCCCTGATAAGGATTCCAAGCAGAAGCTAAAGGAGGAATACTTTGAAATGAACTAACTGTGGATTATGGCCTATTCCCTTGTTGGCCAAAAAACGGATTCCCAGTTCCCATGCCACTAACCATAGGGTTAGTCCAACCTTGAAAAGGATTGCTACCTTGTCCTAAGGAAGAGAAAGGCATAGATCCAATTGTTGGGTTGGAATGTGGTATATGACCACTTCCGAAAGGAAAACCCTGGAATGAATCTGATCCACCCATCATGGATGTGGCAGCACTAAATGGAAGTAACGAAATACCCTGTGAATGGGTGCCAAATGGGAAGAATCCATAACTAAAAGCATTGGTTTGGGAATTTCCACTCATGGAAGGAATGGAGGTAGACCCAACTAAAGATGTGCTAGCAAAAGACCCAAACAAAGAAGCAGAGGAGATGGAAATCATTCCTCCCCCTTGTACTGATGTTGGAGTTTGCATAGTTATAGCACTTGTAGTAGAAGCCATGCTTCCAGTATTGTTCATCGATGGTAAGTGCGTAATGTGACCTGGACTTGACGGTCTATGCATCGGAGTCCCAACGTATCATAATACTTCTGGATAACTAGAAGGTAGGGGAGAATTCAGAGCCGCTGACGACCCTGGGAGTTCTTCTACCTCTATGTCCTCTTCCACCCGAAAGAGGACTCGAGAAAGAACTGGAGTGTTCTTCTCTTATTCTATAGAAGTACCAGGCCTATCTAGAACACTAATGCCCTCGAGAGGAGGATCAA
This sequence comes from Pinus taeda, assembly GCA_000404065.3. Classification (NCBI taxonomy): domain Eukaryota; kingdom Viridiplantae; phylum Streptophyta; class Pinopsida; order Pinales; family Pinaceae; genus Pinus; species Pinus taeda. Next base: position 65,393 of record APFE030607950.1, on the reverse strand, counting down.
TCCCCGATACGTCAGCTGCCACAGGACGAAACCCACCGATAGTATTACCTCTGCGCCTTCTAGGATAAGGCTCTAAACTTGGTCGTGAAAGACCACGAAGTCTTCGAGACCGTCTAGGTGATCAGTCAGCCACTTTGAATTTTTTATTAAGATCTAACTAAAGACTCAAAAAGTTGAAAGCTAGGCCAACTAGGAGCACAAAGCACACACTATAAATTCCCCAAAGGATATCAGCCAGTCAAGCAACTTTCAAGTATTTCTGCTCCGGGTGATTAGGACCGGAGACCAAAATACAAGAAAGTGAAGTAAGGGGCCTTCCAAAGATAGTCTGGGATAATGACGGCCCAGTCCTAACAGCGAAGGTAACAAAGGAAGTTACGTTGACCTCCTAACAACAGCCTACACCGGTGCAAGCCCCAAGCTTCGTAAGGGTGCCCTCCAGTAGTATTGTTGAGAGTGATACAACGTCGACCTCAGGTGCCACAAGATTCCCCTCCACAGCCACCTGTGTAGATCCATAGGAGTAGCAACTAAGGTTACCAACTAGTATCAGAAGCTAGGTGGAACAGTCATGAGGTAAGTTCGGACAAGTAGGAGAGGGGGTATCTCTCTTCCCTGTCTTCATAGACCCTCATACTTAACTCCCAGATCCAGAGCTTTCTTGGTCTTCCTAACGCTATTGGATTTTCACTCACTATTCAAACTCCTATGTTTGACAGTTTAAATGGCCTTGGAGAGTTATCTCTCCACTCGCCTAATCCAAGGCCCTAAAATATCCTAAAACTTGTTGGTGTGTCTAACTTGACAATTATAAAAAGTTCTAGTATGTTTTAATTAGCGCTTGATTTTAAATGGGTTGTTACTTAAGTCAAGGGATAAGCGGAAGTGAAACTAGTGGTGTTTGACGCAAAAGAAATTAATAAAAACCAAACTACATGCAAATGCACTTGTTTTCATTTTTCGATGAAAGAAATTTCTACAGGGTTCAGAGGAACTTCAAATAAAGCAACAAATTTTTCTTTTTCTTTTCGTTTACTCAAGCTTCACACTCACAAGAGTTAACAAAACTATGGATGCCTAGAAAGATGCACAAATTAATCCTAATGCAACAAGTACATGCTGATGCAAAACTCAAAGCTACTCTTAAATCAAGAAATGAAAGTTACTTGTTTATCAATTTTTAATTTTCCACTTAAAATGTTTAGATAGAATACAAGTTGTTGACACTTATTTCATCCAAACATTAAAAGAAAGTTTCAAGACAAACAAAAATTCACTTTCACTCATAAAAAGGAAAACTAAATCAAAACAAAGTTCAAGAAAGCAAAACAAAGTTTCAAGAAGTTTCCTTCAAAAGAAAAACAAAAATGACTTTTCAAAAGTGCTCTAAACAAGATTGAAACTTTATGATCGCAGAATAGACAATGAAACACTTTGCGAGTTTGCAACACAAAACAAGTGAGAACTCAACAAAAAGGTGTTTCGAAATGCTCTTAACAATCAACAAGCAACAACAAGAGCTTGGCAATAAAGACCAAAAGATTGAAAAGACAACTTTCAAGAAAGTGTAAACCAACAAATTCCGGAAAGCAAGAAAAGAAGATGGTCATAAAGATAGTGTTTCAACATGAAAACCAAAAAATCACCAAAACAAAACTTGACACAAAGATTGAGATCAACCTTTCTGCCCTGAAGACACAGTGTAGCCAAGATTCCTAACAAGAAATCTTGCGTGTTTAAGCAAAAACGATGACGTTTTCAAGAAAAATAAATAAGACCAACCTTTTCATAATCAGAGAGAATTTGAAAGCAGATGCTTGTTGTAAAACTAAAGACTGTCACAGAAAAGTAGTTGTTCAAGATTGAATCAGACAGAAGGCAGACCTTCAGAAACAAAAAGATTTAAAAAATGTTGAAAATTATAAGATATACATGACTGTGTTTGCACACAACTGCGTGTATATGCGACAAAGCTTAAGGAAACATGCATATACGCAGGTTTAGTTAAGGAAAGATGCGTATATACGCCTCTATAAACAGAAAAAGAAGCGTATATAAAAGGTTCCAAGAAAAATAAAAAACAATCTGAAGAAACTGATCAAACTTGAAATTCAAGAACAGACCAGACAGTAATAGAAAGCAAACAGACAGTTGAACCCTGATTGGCTTGAATACACCCAAACTAGGAAAAACAATACTGTTGTCCCCAGTGGAGTCACCAATTCTGTTAGGGAATAAATTGCCCTAGGGTCTTGGGTTGGTACCCTAGCAGACTGGAGGTTGTCTATACAAAGAAACACACATTCCATACAGCCATAATGCTAATGTAAGAAAACTCTACGATAAGTGGCATACCTGAGGTCCTACGTTTGAGAAGAGCCTTCCAGGGTCCAAACCCTTCTTGGAGTTCCTTTTCCTCCTTCAACCTACAAAACAATCAATTCCAGAAAGTACAACAATGTATGGACTAAATATCATAAAGAAACCGTCTTCATATTATAATGAAAGGTAGTTAGTTATGCAATTAAACAACCATTCACATATGAATCATAACATGAATATCATAAACATGAAGAAGATTTATATCAGGAACAAAGACATGTGTTTCTTTTATTATAGACAAATAGAGTATAGAAAGGAATAATTTCACCTGATTCGTCCTTTCATAGGCTCCAAGCAGAACCGTCTACTAGATTTGTCCAAGCTCAAGCCTTTAACAAACTCCTTCCATGACTTACTCCATGATATATCAATTAGTATGAAGACATCAACACACACAAGGAAACAAGGGTTTCCTGTAAAATGGGGAAGTGCAGGAGGCACTAGTATCTTTAGACCTGGTCAGGGAAATCTCAGCATAATAATCTTTCTCTCTCTCCTCTCCCTTTGGCCTTCCCATTGAAGCCTTTTTATACTTATCCCAAAGTAGTTTTTTAGTTGGGAATTCATTGGGAATAGTTGGGCCACAGGCACTAACAGGTAATCAACAAGTGAAACCCGTGATCTCTGCCCGAAATTGAGATTTATTTTTTTTAAAGTGTTTTAAGACATATACGCGGGTTGGGTATACACAAACCCGCATATACACGCGTTTAGCTCAGGGAAATGTCGCGTATAGGGAATAAAACACTGTTTTTTAAACTTTTGGATGAGGTCTGGAAGGTGGGGTTGCCCTCGGCCATGAGTGCAGCATCACGAACCACAAGAGTGAGATTTGGAGCTATAACAACATAGCTTGACAATGTCATTGTTAGTATCAGTGGAAGGAAGGCCATTAGGGATGGCCTCAGGGTGGATCATCCTTTGGTTACTCAAGTGATGTTAAGCAGTGGTTGTGTCATGCGGCCATTTTGTAAGTTAAGAGAATCAACCCATATTTGACGAAAAATAATATAGGGAGTCATTATCAAATAACAGGTGGTTATAGAAAAAAAAGGATGATT
>APFE030607950.1:0-61690 GCA_000404065.3 Pinus taeda | reverse complement strand
TTGTCACATGAATTTGTAGGTTTTATTTAAAATATTTTACTTGATTTTGTTGATGGTTTGCTATGGTTTTTCCTTAATCATAAATTCCTGAACAACTTGTACTTATTGTGATCAAATTATACCTCTTTTCTTACCGTCTTTCTTGTTAAATATGATACTAATTTCTACAAAGAGGTTCTTGGAACACTAGGCATATATCCAATTGCAGCCTTAAGTCATCTCAACTAATAATCAACACTTAGAAAATATTCATTAATATGCAACCATTCAAAACAATACAATAAACAATTACGTTTAACCAAGTAAGGAAAAGAGTTATGGGTATTTGGAAATAAACCTACCCTACCATGTTATAGACTTCCTCACCACACATGTCATCTCTGAAATTATTACCATCATGGTAAATGTTGCTCCCTACTATAGAAAATTTACTGTAGGGGATCATCCCCCTAGTCAATTAGATCATCCTCACACTAATGAGGTTGTAAAAACTTGAGGCTCATATTGCCAACAAGGATACTCAAGGTAGGCTTCAACCAGTTGGAGACCTCCAAGAAGCTTATTTTCTCAAATAGCCATATATCCAATGTTTGAGGTGCATTCCAATAGAATTGGGGAATACATTTAATACATGAGAGATCATTTTTAATAAAAAAATTCCTAGGCATTTGGCCCTCAGAAAAATCCCTTACCTACTAGATTCAACACATGTGGAAGCGAAACTGAATGATCAAGTTGAAGTTGGGGACAAAAGGATTTTTCACCATTATATTTTCCAATGTCGAAGATAAAATATCTTAGCTTTTTTATGGAAAGGTGTGTTCCATACAAAGAGGATTTTACAACATCACTAGATCTGCATTTACTCCTTACCTAGAGAATTATGGGATGAAGAAATATTAGCAATCATAAAAAATGATGTGGGCCATTTTTTTAAAGTCTCAAAATCAAATAAATGGGTGAGATACATAGCTTATGCTATCATATGTATATATATGAATATTGCATATCCTCTTCCCAAGTCGATTGATATCTACTATTAAGATGAAATTTGGAAGAAAACTTTGGACTATGAAGACATTTTGTTCTACTAATGTACAATTCATGAATACAACAATATTTATAGAAATTTCCAAATTTTGGTTTCCAATACCACTCTGAATCAAGGTCAAGCCACAAATAAATATGGCTTCTCTAGACTACTTAATCACCACCATGGACCCAAGTCTCCACTCCCACAAACATACTCTGGAAAAATCCCTATTATCAACAACAACTTTGAACTGCTTATAAATATCAAATCCCAAGCTTGTCCTCCAAACACCTCTTCCCAGAGTTTGTCATGCCTGATATTAGAAACCCCAAAGAATCCTCTGAGGTTCATCTTGTTATCTCCTCACAACTCCTGAATCTGGATCCTTAGGAACCGTTAGATAAATATTCTAAGTTTTCACTCAATAATAAGGGCATCGAATAAATGGATTTAGACACTCTTGGCCTCCCAAGCATTGCTAAGACATGGAAATATAAAGACCCAAAATTCCAAAAACAAGTAAATTGTTAACACATTCATTAAAACACATTCCAACACTCCCCCTTAATTACATCTACAACTACATTTTATTCTAATTTTAATTTAGGCTTCCAATACCTAGATCATTTCAAAACCTTTTTTTTTTTTCTTTTGTACTTTGGTGTGCCTTGTTCTCAACTCTATGTTGTAAAAATAAGTTGGTTCCTTAGCTGCAAACTCTAAATTTTTTGTACATTTGCAACTTCTTCTTCGGCCTTAGCTTTAATCTAGTCTTCTTCATCAATATTTCCTAATCTTCATTGTTATCTGTTGAAAAATGCAACAAGGAATTCTCAATTTGATTTTACCTTGATAAAATTGAGAAGATTCAAATTTCCACATTAGAAGACAACTTGGATGATGTTAAATTGTGTCACCTATTTTACCAAGTAAATTCGAGTTGGAGGATTTAGAGTTTAGTTCACATGTGTGATCGCTAATTTGTAGCAATCAAGGTCATTTATCTCTGGTTATTTTAAGTTAAACTAGTTCAAACTTTTGGAGGAACTAGTAGAAGGCCAATTAAGAAGTGGGAATTCAATCGAACTTAGTGATTATCTAGTTAATTAATCAATTATCCCACAGTATATAGTGCATGCAAAGAATTTGAGTTACCTAATTGAGGTGGAGATTCCAAGGTAGTGTAACCTTCGTTGTAGACTAGTCTTGAGTGTACAGGTGTTGCATGCATCAAGGCGATCAACCTAAAGAAATTACACAATCATTTTGAGGAATTTTACTAAATAATAGGGGCGTAATTTCTTAAGGAATAACACAAGAAAATAGAAGCTCAAGCAGAGGAATTTTTTTACTAAGTCTGGGTTAGAGCCTTTTAGTGAGAAGAGAGATAGGTTATGCGCTTTGTAAGGTGTTCTCAATTGAGCAAATCAATTGAAATACATCTCTATCCTTCTGATTTAATGAAGACAAGGATCAGGGTTTTAACAATTTTCTTTATTTGGGGACAATACTTGTTGCATGTGTGTTATTTCTTATTGCGTGTCTAAATATTTTGTTCTAGATTGTGAATTAATGTCCCCAGAGCAGTAGAGTATGTTTGTGTCTTGTGATTTTGATTAAAAATTCATGAGCATTTGAAAATATACATCGTAGTTTCTACATTATATTCATCTATTTTTTCTTCCTTAATCTATATTTACCTAGTCTACTAATTGAACTTTTTTATCAACATTTGTAAGGTTGAAAATACCATTTTTTGTTTTTTTTTGTTTTTTTTTGTTTTTTTTTTTTTTTTTTTTTTTTTTTTTTTTTTTTTTTTTTTCTCTGCTATCACAAAAATTTCAACAACTATAATGATTGCCTTCATTTTTCTATTCTTTATTTTCTTACAATTATGGAAGATTTTCCATATCAACTTCCATATCCATCACACTTAAGCTCTGCAAGCCACTCGTTAAAAAAAATGTTAATTCAATTTCATAATCAAATTTAACAATCATTGCTAGATTATGCTTAAATTTCATGTTGTTGTAAAAGTAGTTCCAATTTCATCTACAACTTTCATATCCATCACACTTGGGCTCTGCAAGCCGCTCATTAAATTTTTTTTAATTCAATTTCATAATCAAATTTAACAATCATTGCTAGATTATGCTTAAATTTCTTGTTGTTGTAAAAGTAGTTCCAATTTCATCTACAACTTCAATCTCATTATCCACATGTGTACCTACATAGGGGGCTTCATTTTATACACCATATCTGTGATATGCTTCTTATTCAGAGTCACTTTTTCCTTCTCCAATTTTTCCAACAGATTTATTTGTAGTGCTCAAGACAATTGCACTTTCCTTGTCTTATATATCTTCTTCTACTTTGGAAGGTTGTTGCAGAGCCTCTCCATTTACTTTTGTGATTTCAATATTCTAGTTCTTTTCCATAATATTCGCTTCATCAATTTCAATGATTTGTGCCTCAAATTGATTCTTATTGGTGTTTATCCTCCTTTCATTATATGCCATCTCTACAATATCCCAAACTTCTTTGGACCAAATTGTTGCTGAAATTTTGCAAAGAATATTTTCATCCAAGCCTTATGGAATGAGAAACAATGTTGTTGCATCATCCTTCCTACTAGACACAAATTTATCCCTTTGATATTGTTTTGTGGCCTTATAAGCCACCTAATCTGAGGGTTCCTCAAACCCATTCAATACAATATCCCATTAATTGTCTATTCATAATCTATTTCCCTTTTTCATATCCAAAAAAAAAAATTAGCAACAAAATAATATTTGGTGGTAGATAAGAATTAGTGTATATCCATATTGGTAACTCTTAGGGGAACACAATCACCTTCTAATAGAAATAGACTTGGATGACAAAATTCTTTCCAAAATTATAGCACCAATTAGCTCCAAATAATTTTTTTGTATTATATATATGTAATATAATGAAAGGGGGAGAAATACCGACTAACATCAAGCTAATCCATAGAGTATTGTAGTTGGTGAAATTACTAATTTGACAAATGAACTAGAAGATTTTGATATCATAGAAGAGATTAGAGAAACTATTGAAGTGCTAACCAAAGAAAAATAATATCTACAATACATGGAGAGTGTGATTGTCTTGAACATTTTGTCGGACCTGAGAATTAATATCTTTTTACAACTTTTTTGTATTATTAATTACTTTTCACTAACATATAACCTTGTATTAGTCCATTATAATACTTATATTAGAGGTTTATGTATAAATATTTTTGGTTGCATTTGTGTAGTATTTTATATGAATTTATTATTAAACATTAAAAAAATATCATATTTGTATTTATATTTGAGTTAATTTGCAAATATGATGTGCGAGATAGGTTGTTGTGTAGGTTATGATATTTCCACAAGGGATGTTTTGGTCAGTTGATGCAACTCTCACTACTACAACTATGTACTTTATTTTCACAATTCACATTTCTACAATTGTTGCTACTGCAACTCCAAACTCTATTGTTGCAACTCTCTCTACTGCAACTCCAACCTCTATTTCTAAAAATACCATTGTTGTGACTCCCGCTACTACAACTCATGTTTTTGTAACTCTTGCTAATGCAACTCCCATTACTACAACTCTAATTCAAGTTGTTGCTACAAATCCCATTATTGTAACACTAGTTCACATTATTGTTGTAAGTCCAACTCATGTCATTTCTGCAACTTTAATTCACATCATTGTTGCAACTCAAGAATTATGATACAACTCTTAGAACTGTGATTCAACATTGGAACCAAGAGCCAACAAAATCTTGAGCTAATTGCAAACTTGAGTTGGTGTTGTTACATAATTTTCATTCCATTATTCAGATTAGGATCAATATTTGACATGATTAATTGAGTTGTTAATAATTAATTTTGTATTATGTATGAGTCATTTGTTGTTTGATAATTATTATCAAACCACATGAGAGACATGTGGATACATATTTATTGTTTTCTGCTTATTAGCAAACGATATGGAAAACTTGTGGATATCATTTATTGGTTGTTATTTTATTTTTAAATAAATGTTTGTATAAAAGGGGCTCCTCTTTCATTTCATAGGGAGGACTCTTAGAGTGTTTTCTAAATCATAATTTAATAATTTAATAATTTAATTATTAAGACTTTAGTTCAATTGTAGAATATGATTTCCATAGTTTGTGATTTGATTGATTAATTTAATTTATTTCTCTTTGCATATTTATTTGATTAATTGATTTGATTTATTTCTTTTTGCATGTTTATTTTCTTTTCATGTTTATGAAATATTAATTTATTTTAAGCGTCTTAGTTAATTAAATTAATTCCGTTGCCAATTTAACAAGTATTGGTAAATATTAGGACTATGTTCTACAGAGGAAGGGCCTACTCCAATACACAAAGTGTTGTATAAATTAGGTAGTCCTATTTTCTAGTTGTGTAATTTAACTTTGCAAGTATTTATTCATGTAGAATTTATTTTACTTAATTCTATAATTACTTTTTGGATGTATGATTTTATACACTTATGCAATTAATTTTCCCCACATCAATTTCCTTATACAAGTAAATATTTATAATGTTTGAATTTCATATTGGTCTGCATTCATTTATGTTGTTGACTAAATGTGCTTATTGTGATGATTTCATATGTTGATCAAAGTAGAGATAGAGATCATCTTAGTAAATACTACCCATTTCTTTATGTCTATGAGATTTAATTTCTACAAGTGTGAATTTACTTTCCTACAAGCTCGAATTTAATTTTCTACAAGTGTGCACTTTGCTTTCCTCCAAAGTGTGAATTTGATTGCAAGCATGGCTTGGAATCTAAATTTTGTAGAACCTTTACGAAGCTTATAAGATGCCTATATTCCCTCCAAAAAATTAATCATTGATACCACAATTGTATTCCAAACTGATGAAAGTAGAAAGTGTGATTTGCATATATAGTGCATGGTAACTCACAAGTTCCATAGAAACCTTGAGCCGACAATTAAATGCACAATATCTTGACTGTATTTTTAAGCAATGAGAAAGGGAATTAAAATTATTTTCACATTGAAAATAAGTATGTTAAAAAAATTATCGAAGGAAAAAGTGCTTATGAAAGATTTAGAGCATTAACATGGTGAATAAAGTGAATCCCACTACGTTGATACATGTTTCGATGATGAAATTGAAGTTTCAGACAAAATTGAAACTTCCTTCGAATTAAGTATATTTAATCCTTCTTCCAAACCCTTTCATGAATTTTCATTACCCTCTATACATGTGCATTATTTTCTTGTTTTCAAACTGAATGAGGTTGACTACATCTACTCCACAGTATGCCTCAATAAATAGAGGTTGTGGTTTGTATTAGGCAAGATCAAGACAACAAATATTTTGTATTGGGATCACAACACCTTCTCAATATGGAATCAAAGAGAAAATAGATGATTCTGGCTCTCTTCAAATTGGTAGTGGTTTTAACTCTTTGACTCTCCTATCATATTTTAGGAAGTATCTATACGTCCTTGGCTTAGAAAAACTCCAACATGCCTGGTTCCTTCAGCTTTAATCAGCATTGTGAAGGAACATTAAGGAAACCACACTACTACAATAGTTAGATACAAAAACATAATCCACAACTGAGTTGTTGGCTCTTAAATTAGGATTTCTTGAATTCATTGAGAATAGAAAAATAAATAAAAACAAAATCATTTGAAGAAATCCCTAGAACGATCTTTGAATGCTATTGATAACTACACTAATTTTAGTTCTCATATGCATAACCAACTCTTCCCAAATTAGACTCTAAATTACAAAAACACATTCCAACATTGTAATAATATCAATGAATATACATGTACACCATACAATGTTTTTCGTGTATAAATAACAATTTTTTTTATTAATGTTTAAATATTATAAATTATACATTATATTTTAATTGACAATCAGGTATGTAGACTTGTGAGGTATTCAGTGCAGTATACACACAAGACAAGACTTTTTGCCTAATAATGATCTATTATAAATTCATGAGGGTTGGTTGTTTCATTCAAAGGATCTCACTTTTTAACTTCAAGCTTAGTGGCTCCTCATTTACCCGATAATCCCTAAAGGGTAAGCTCAATATAGTCCCAAAGTTATAAAAGTGTTATGAATTATTTTAGTTACCAATTTCGTAGTAGTTAGTATTTTATAATTCCTTTTAAAATGGAACTATCACATCCTTTTCTTAAACAAACCCATATTTCTTCACAACACTTTAAACCAACTAACATGTAAGAAAAAAAATTAAAATAAATAACAAGAAATGTTGTCAAATTTCATACACATATATGAATCATGAAATGGAAACACCGCATGGCTATATTTATAAAGATAATAGACAAGAGGGAACTTATCAATTCTCATTTAAACTATTGAAGTGATCAACATGTAATTGGAACAACTATGAAAATATGAAAAAAAAACTAAGCACATAAAACAAACCAACTAATAAAACAAAACAAAAATAAGGGATGTGGAATGTGATCGCACCTTGAGAAGGCCCAAGTGCCCAAGTCAAGGCTTATCCAGTGCCCTGGCTCTCTAACTACTTAGTACAAAACAATGGAAATGAAAAATTACTAGAACATAATAGAGAAAGACACAAACATCAAAGTAGAACTCCATTGATCACCCAAAACGCAAAAACTTTGTATTAAGCCCCAGAGATCAAATGATAGAAACAAAAAATTGTTTTTTCACTTTAAGCACTCTTCTGGTTATATAGAGTTCTTAAAAGTATAAAATAAACACACTTGATGTTCAATCTCATCTTGGCTAATTGATTGAGGACAAATAGAGTAAATAGTTACAGTCAAGATTTTTTTTAAGACATGATTTAACTAATCAAACTAACATTATTGTTGAGAGACACAAATTTAGGAAGGTCGGCGAGCGTGATTGAATCCTAATTTTAACACACTAATATTTGCAACCTATGAATGACTAGGAATAAGTATCTCAACCATAACAAGCTTTCCTTCCTCAGTTATAACAACATGAGATAAGTGCTAGTTATTGGGATCTCGAAATATTATTTATAGTGTCAAGTAATTTCTTTCTTGAAATAAACTAGAATTCGTTCAAGGAATCTTCACGAAAGCTACTAATAGTGCTATCATCTTGAAATACTCATGGATAAGGGAATTGGATCTCCTTTAAACTAAAAATGCATCCTTTATAACCTAAAATCTTAATTGAAATTGTAGTTTCACCTTATTGTCACTTGAACATGCTTACAAATGTGTTTAGTTGATAGATAACCATGACCAAAGCACTTGGTCTTTGTCAAAATGTTCTGCAAATAGAAATCTATCGATATGCCAACATAAAACTAACTATACTATTTTACCAATAAGATTCAATCTTTAGACACTCTTGTAATGCAAAGCAGATCCATCTAAATGACAGTGCATAAAAACCTTCGAGTGGCACCTTGTCAATATAACCGAGATATGTAAAACCATATATGTTCCTGTAGTCAAAACACTTTTATTCATAATTAGTAGCCTGAGCCATTTTATTTAAACCATACTTCATATATATATATATATATATATATATATATATATATATATATATATATATATTTAATGATCTTATGCAAGCCAAATGCACCCATAAGTCACCTAATTAAGTCCTTTAGTTATTTATTCATAAACAAAAAAGACAAGGTTCGAAAATAAACACAAATATACCTGTATTAGAATAGGTAGGCAAGTTAGGAGTAAATAATGATAAGTTTTTTAAGCCAAAATTGGATATTTTAGCGGAAAAATTGTCGTTATAGGAGGAACTCATTTTCTCCCCAAGCCTATCTAATTGCATGTCCCCATGCAAACTATTGGGAACGAGATCCCCCAGGACAATTTTGGCACTAAACGCCCATGTTTTGGGTCAGATTTTGTAATCAAGTTATAAAGTCTCCACATTTTGTTATCACAGAGCGCGAAGGTGTCATGAGTCATAAAGGGTTGTTCGCCATTATTTTTGTAAAGTAAAGTTGGTTGTAAAGAGCTAAAGTAAGTAAGCTCTAAGTAGTTCAAGTAAGTCATGGAAGAGTCATAAGTTGTAGATGAAGACTTGAGCGATAAGGAGAAACATCTAAATTTGGGGTCTTAGTGTAGGTAGAGGCTCTGCAGCTGAGTGCACAGAGGCTTAGGTTATAAGTCTGCAGCTGAGTGCACAGAGGCTTAGGTTATAAGTCTGCAGTTGAGTGCGTAGACCCATGCAGCTATGTGTGTAGGGAAGATAGAGTCTGTAATCATCAATATATATCAATAAGGAGAAGTATTCTACAAATTTTGTGTCTTTGTTTCTTATTAATGCATCTTGTCATATTGTGTATGAATTTTATTTATAATGCTTATGTGATGCGGGAATGTATGTAGTCACATTGGCTAATCGAACATAAGTAAGAATATATGTTTACATGGTGCTAATTGTGATTCCTAAGTAAGATAATTAAACACTTAAGGATAACTTGGAAACCTATTCTATACATTGCTTTAGCAGCACGAAAGTACGTGAACCGCATGTTAGGGCTACTTGAAGGCAAATCATACCCCTTCGTGGAGGTACTGAAGGTGGAATAAAGGGCTAGATAGATTGAGCCCTAAAACTTAATGACCTGTGTGAAAGTAGGAATAGGAGGAAAAAACCGACATCACAACCATCTTAGGGTGCGGAAACTTGGTTCCAGCATCCCCCCATATTGCTTCGGGTGAGAATTTTCATTACCCTCAATGCATGTGCATTATGTTCTTGTTTTCAAACTGAATGAGGTTGATTGCATCTACTCCATAGTATACCTCAATAGATAAAGGCTATGGTTTGTATTAGGGAATATCATGACAACATTTATTTTTTATTGGGTCACAACACCTTCTCAATATGGAATCAAAGAGAAAATAGATGATTGTGGCTCTCTTCAAATTGGTAGTGGTTTTAACTCTTTGACTCTCCTATCATATCATAGGAAGTATCTATACTTCTTTGGCTTACAATAGCTCCAACATGCTTGGTTCCTTCAAATTTAATAGCACTGTGAAGGAACATTAAGGAAACCACACTACTACAATAGTTAGATAAAAAAAAAAATTCACAACTGAGTTGTTGGCTCTTAAATTAGGATTTTTTGAATTCATTGAGAATAGAAAAATAAATAAAGACAAAATAATATGGAGAAATCCTTAGAATTATCTTTGAATGCTAATGATAACTACACTAATTTTAGTTCTCATATGCATAACCAACTCTTCCTAAATTCAGACTATAAATTACAAAAACACATTCCAACATTGTAATAATATCAATGAATATACATGTACACCATACAATGTTTTTTGTATATAAATAATGAATTTTTTTATTAATGTTTAAATATTATAAATTATACATTATCTTTTAATTTTCAGTCGGGTATGTAGAGTTGTGAGGTAGGGATTTATTTGGCTAACTAACACTGAACCTAGGTTTGGCCCCACCAAGCCAACAAATGGTTTCATTGTCGGGGCCAGAATTTGCATAAGATATGTGTGATGTCGTATCACTGGAATCCAACTAAGAAAGATATCAGAGACTGGTTGGATAGAGAGATCCATGAATTCACGGCGCAGGAGAATAGAAACCTGAGACTTAATAAGGAACAGTGGTTGGATAGGTACCTATATACATAAATACATGAGATCTTTTTCTTTTCCTTTCTAGTTGAGGTATACGAGTGGATCACGAAGCTAGCAAATAGCCACGGAAGGTGGAGACTTGACGGTCCTATTGTTTGGACTCTAGAGTTAGTATAGAGACTATAAGCCTCTGAGGAAAAGATCGTCCACGCAGTTGATCATTGGCTCGATCACATCATAGGAGGATTTGTGATTGAATTCACAGTCAACACCTCAGTAAACTACAACAAGGCGGAGCAATGCATTTTCAAAGGACCGCGAGGTAAGTACTTGAAGTCCTTGAATACTTGGATTAATATGTTATTGTGCAAAAAATGGGTTATGTAGCTACCTTGATGTTTATTGCTATGCGAAGTGGAAAAACTTACAGGATTGAAGGAAGAAAGGGTCCTTAATATAGTCCATTGATTTCACCTCCATTGGGTGACAAAGAGGGAGTAGCAGGCTTCTTTGCGAAGTTCTATTCAGTTAATAAGACAAGGATTCCTACGACTACCACCTCCACCCACACCACCTCCAACTTCATCACTGTCACCTACGAATTCACACATACCACCTCCACCTCCACCGTGGTTCAGCATGGCAAATTCAATGAAGCTGCCTTTGTTTAAAGGCTTGGGAAATGAGGACCTAGACCAATTCTGGTTCATGGTGAAATTTGTATGGAAAGCTTAAGGTGTTACATATGATCACTAGAAGAAGGCAACACTAGTTAGTGTGTTGTAGGATCGCGTGCTAACCTGGTACATTAAGTACTCTAATGATAACCCAAATGCTGGAGCGGTAGACATCTAGACCGCGCTAAGCCAAGAATTCAGTAGGCCTAAATATGAGGAACAATTGATTGTGGGGTTCAAAGAAATCATGATGAAGCCAGATGAGACACCCTGGGAATTAGAACATAGGTTGAAGTGTCAAATCTGTGAAGCAAATATGCACTTAACAGATAGACAACATCGCGAGTGGTTTGTGGCTTCACTCTTGCTACAACTAAGGGTTGTGTTGTCACAACGGAAGATAACGACTCAGGCAAAGGCCTTGGAGATTGTAATGGGATTGCATGAAACACCAATGCAAGATCCAGATGTGGGGGTTCAACAGATCCATGCATAGTTAAAAAATCTTTGCCTTGAGATGTAAAGTTTGAATTAGGACAAAATAGTTCGACCAGAGGTGCGCAAAGACATATGGTGCCTAAAATGCAAGGGTTAGGGGCGTGACAAATACCATTGCCTAGTCTTTGTGAAATACTTGGCAAGAGGATGACCAATGCCTTTGAGGAAGAAATCTCAAGCAGGACCAAGTGTGGGGCTTGCATTGTGGTGCGCTATATGTCACATAGCAGGAAGACATGCCATAGATAACTGTCATTTGCTGCAGAAGTTTGTACAAATTCCAAAACACTTTTTTTGCAAGTTTTGTAGGTCGGTAGGGCATGATGAGCACAACTACAGAAGCTATGAATTGATGATGGACAGATTGCCCACCTACATGGTTCAGGCAGAAATGGGGCCCCTTGACTAGAAAATGGGGATGGTACAGATAGACTTTAAGGGGTGTGGATGAGGACAAGGAGGAGGAGGACCTGGCCGAGGTCGGGGAGAACTAATCTACTACAATTGTGGAGGACCAAGACACTATGCCCACAATTGCACTAACCCAATACGTCTATCGTGCAAATATTGCACTCTATTTGATCATGAAATAGAGCACTATCCTACATTGATAGTGAGGATACATGACAAAAGGGGCGCTACCACCTCAGCCGACTCAGAACCTATAGATGATGAGGTTTGAGCCTCACGAAGAGGATTCAATTGTGAATATAGTGCTCTGAAGTGAAATTGCAATAGGGGATGATAAGGGGAAACAACCTGAAGATAGCACATGGTTTCAAAAAGCCCTAGCAAAGGGGGCTGAATTTGATTTGGAGCACGCATGTGAAATGCTCATGGAAGCAAAGAAGAGCTTTGCTGAGGCCTCCACCTTAGAGAGCAACGATAAGCCTGATTAGGAGATGGACCCTTCTATGCTTACAACCTTCCTAGAGACCTGAATGAAGTCTGTGTGATAGTAAGGTTGTGAAGGGATTACAGGAACTTATAAATAGTTGTGCCGGAAACACCCTGTGTGAACCACACATGATACAAAATATAGGTAAGCATAAAACAAGAATAGGATGAGAGATGAGGCTGACCGCGCAGATAGGAGAGTATGAAATGTATTAGGTTAGTTTGGATCTAGGGTCAGATGAAAACATCCTACCAAAGCAGAATTGGGAATGGATGGATAGACCCATGCTGCAGTGGTCTCCGATTCAGCTAAGGATGGCGAATCTGTAGAATATCACCCCCATGGGGTGTCTGCAAGGGGTGAATGTAGCTATTGAAGGCGTGAGCGCACTGGCTGACTTTGAAGTAATATAAATTGTGGATGATAGCAACCCCTACCTTGCACTACTTGGAATTGATTGGGGTATTAGTATGAACAGGGTAATAAACCTAAAGAAGTGAAAGATGATATTTGAGAAGAAATCATTCCACGTAATAGTACCCCTAGATCCTGCTGAAGGATTGCTGTATACTAAACCAATTCGCAATTATGAGAGTGATGACGATCTGGAATGTATCTATAATATAACAACGTGAGACGAAGATTGGGTGAATCCAACAATGGATGGACGAATTACATGGGATTGCGAGAGTTCTTGCACCTCAGACTTTGATGAAGAATTAGAGCAATGGCAAAATCGATTACATGAAGTAACCACACTGAGTTGTAACATGATGAATTTTTTGTTGCGTTGTGTGTCATCAGAGGTAAGAAATCTGCCCACTTATGATGGCCTGAATGATGTAGGTATATTTTTGGATGCATTTGAGGGGTAGGTACTAGAGAAGCAACGCTTCCAACCTTTGGACTAGGCACTACACGCTACACCAAAAAGGTGGTGGGGTATGCACAAGGGTAGCTTTGTTGATTGGCGTGAATGTAGGAGGATGATGAGAACACACTTTGGGAAGCCGAAGGTATGACTGACAGACAAATATGATGGGCAGGATGATCTGTGTGCACACTTAGCCAAATGGGATCAAGCTTATGGAGAGAAGCCCCAACCTGAATGGGTGCACATGTTTTGTCACACCCTAGATGTCATCCCAAGGAACTGGTACTTCAAAGTGGAGCTCTGCCATGGTATAGGTGAATGGGATATTCTGCGCGAAGGATTCAAAATGACATTCAGCATTGGAGATGGGTTTGATTGTATTGACGAAGCGCTACAAGAAGTGAAAGTAGTGATCTTTAGGATATTGCAGGATCCTTTGGATTTGATTCAACCCGATTGCACTGCTTAGCTGAGTCATGCACTGGAATGCTATAACAACGTGATAGTGGATAAGGTTGTTGAATTTATCCATGACTACCAGGATTTATTCCTTACCAGGTTTACAGATCTAAATGGATATTTCGAGACCGAGGTGTTATGAAGATCACATTGAAGCCCGACGCGAAGTTGGTTAAGCAAAGACCTTACCATATCAATCTGAAGTATAAGGAGAAGGTCTGCTTAGAGCTAGACAAGATGCTCATGGTAGGCATCGTTGAGCCCATAGAAGAATCTGATTAGGTAAGCCCAATGGTGGTACAAGAAAAGATGCAAAAGGATGAAATAAGGATATGTGTAGATCTCAGGAAGTTGAATGATGCTTGTGCACATGATCCTTTCCCGATTCCATTCACTGATGAAGCATTGGACAATGTAGGTGGACAGGAAGCATATTCCTTCACTGATGGGTTCTCTGGGTACCATCATATCAAAATTGCACTGAAAGATAGGAGCAAGACAACCTTCACGACTCAGTGGGGGTATTTTCAGTACACTATAATGCCTTTTGGATTGAAGAATGTGCCTGCGATTTTTTTGCTTGTAGCCATTGTTGTGTTCAAGGAATTTATTCATAAGTTCCTGGAAGTGTACTTTGATGACTGGACTGTGTTTGGGCTAGTGAAATGCCATGTCGCAAGCTTACGCTTGATGCTAGATACCTGTCGAAGATACCAAATCACGCTCAATCTGAAAAAATTCCTGTTTTGTGTTCCTTTTGGGACTTTGTTGGGTCACGTGGTTTGTAGATAGGGATTGATGGTAGATCTCGTGAATATTGCAGTGATACTTAACTTCAAAGGGCCGAGGAGTGTGAGGCAGTTGCACGCTACCATAGGAAATACTTGATATTACAAGAAGTTTATCAAAGGATGTCACATTTTGTTGGAATGAGGACTGTAAGAAAAGCTTGTATGTATTGAAAGAAAAGATGGTCACCGCGCCGATCCTAGTCTTCGTCGATTGGAAGAAGGAGTTTCATGTGCATGTTGACATGTCATGTATAGCACAGGGAGAAGTCCTAACACAGGTTGGCGGAGGAGACTTGGACCATCTTATAGTGTTCTCAAGTAGAAGGTTATCCAAGGCAGAGAAGAACTATTCCACCACCGAGTACGAAGGGTTAGCCATGGTATACGTGCTCTAGAATTTTATAAACTACTTGCTGGGAGGCCATTTTAAGATGTATACAGATCATTCCACATTGAAATACTTGGTGAATATGTCTCTGTTGGGGGGGAGAATCTGTAGATGGTTGTTATTGTTCCAGGTGTATGATTGTGAAGTTATTGTGAAGCATCGACAAATGAACGCAGGACCAGATAATCTCTCACACATCGAAACAGGGGTAGGGCCCACTAATCTGGAAGAAGGATTGTCTGATGTGTAGCTATTTGTAGTGCGCATCGCAGATGGTCATTTTGAAGATATCATACACTTCCTAATGATAGGAACTACCCTAGAGGGATACACCATCTAGAAAAAGAAGAAGATGGTGGTGCGCGCGACAAACTTTTCTTTCATTGCCGGGCATCTGTATAAAATAGGGTCCGATGTGATATTGTGATGGTATGTACCAAGTTTGAAAGGAGAAGTATCCTTGCAAACGCTCATGGGGGCACCATGGGAGGACATTATGTAGGGAGAGCGAACGTGGAAAAGATTCTATGCACAGGGTTGTGGTGGCCAACCCTCCATCAGGATTCAAAAGTGTACTAAAAAGCATGTGATGTGTGTTAAAGGATTGGCAGGCCATCGCGAAGGGATGAGTTGCCTCTGAATCCACAGATGGCATTACAACCCTCTGAGAAATGAGTGATAGATTTTGTGGGACCCATTCAGCCCTAAGGGAAGAAGACAGGGGCAAGGTACATTATCACTGCGACAGAGTATTTGACTTGATGGGTGGAGGCACAGCCAGTGAAGGATTGTACATGCATGACTACTACAAAGTTCCTCTTTGAGTATGTACTGATGTAATTCGGGTGTACAAGATTTTGATAAGTGATCGCAGTATGCACTTTCTGAATGAGACGATCAGTGTGCTAACAAAGGAATTTCAAGTATATCACCAAAATAGCATGCCTTATCACCCACAGGCTAACGGGATAGTGTAAGCATTCAATAAAGTGCTAGAGAACATGCTGACGAAGGTTTGCAATGCTCAATGAATTGATTGGGACCTACACATACCCACAGTACTATGGGGCTATTGGATGACATGTAAGAAGTTGACTATACAAACACCCTTTAGGATTGTATATGGTATTGAAGTAGTGATGCCCATGGAATACATTGCACCTAGTCTGCACATAGAGACACTCACGAGTATGATGGATCATGGAGCCTTGGAAGAGAGGCTCGCCCAGCTGGCTGAGCTCGAGGAAGAAAGATTTTTAGCTGGATTTCACCAACATGTCCAAAAGCAGCACAAAAAAGCATGGCATGATCGACACATTAGGATGCACACCTTTAAGATGAATGATCTAGTTTTGTTATATGATAGCAAGTTTGATAAATTTCTAGTAAAATTTAGAATGCACTGGTTAGGGCCCTATGTCATTAAGAAGATTACCGACAGGGGAGCAGTTTAGTTGGTCAAATTGAATGGAGATCCCTTCCTAGGAAAGGTGAATGGCAATTGCTTGAAGCTATACACTGGTGGTCCAGCCATGTGACCCTATGAAGTTAGCATAGTCTTAACACTCCAAGCAGTTGAAAGGAGGTGATGGACTATAGACTACATTTCCCATGTTGAGGAGTTACGCGATTGGGGGATTATGCAAAGCAAGGAAGTGTCATAGGGTTTGTGGAAGTGCAAAGGGAGCTGCGCTACCCAGGGAGAAATCATGTAGGTTAGCCGAAAAGTGACCATAAAGTCACTATTCATGAGTTGACGGTAGAAATGTAGCCAAATGGAGTAGGCAGCTGACATTTAAGAAGAAATTTATGGGGCAAATCCTTGAAAATCAGCCGCCAATCCAGCATTAATGAACCAAATTTGGGGGAAACAATTGGATTTGAGTTCAAAATGCCCTATAAATTACAAGTGGTTGTCCAACAAAAAACACTTGGCATTTTGAGAATTGAGTTGTTGAGCTCTTAGGCGCACATGAATCGTGAGCACTACGAACTTCTAATAGCCAGTTCAATATTTGAGACATTGCTGAGGGAGACACAGGAGTTCTTGTAGAACCTCATGTTGGCACCCACAGAAGCTATAGATACTGAAGCAAAGGAGTCGGTGCTAGAAATTGAGATGGGGGCAGAAGTAGTTGCTCTAGAGGTTGTCGAAGTATTATCTGAAGTCCCCAAATCACAAAGGATGCCGAGACTAAAGCCAACCCCAACCAAGGAGAGCACGAAGGATTAAAAGGGCAAGCAGTCTACAATACCGGTGCATGCATCTCCAAGAAGAAACCCACCAAAGCTTACTGCATAGGAGAAGCAAAAAGCCATCAATTTGGAGCCGGAGCAGGAAGAAATCGAAGACATCCCGATGGATGATGAGGATACAGGAGTAGATGTGGAGGAAGTTGAAGCTCAGGGTGCTGACCCTGTGACTTAGTTGCTTGAGTATGTCCCTTCACACAAGGGCAAGGCCAAGGTGCTGAAAGATATTGATGAGAGCAAGGTCCCCTTGTAAACCCCTCTACTGCCAGATGAAATTGTTTTTGAAGGACCGAGCTTGGGGCAGGTTCCTCTACTAAAACTCGAAGACTGGGACTTGGTTGATCATGAGAAGTTCCCACATCTGGGGACTGAGCATTTGATGCATCACATTATTGACACAACCACTAGAATAACTACATTGGAGCCATGGAGGTGGCTTAGAGGAGTAGACAAGGGAGGGTTGCTCAACCTGCTTTGGGTGCCACACTACAACCGCACCCCAGTTACAGTATTTGTCATTAAGAAACTGTTATGATTGGTGCATGATGGGTGTCTATGGCTGGAGGAGCCAATACCCATCACTGATAGGTTGATCTAAAGGATCACGAGGTTGCCTTACACAAGAGAAAATCCGCCCATGATATTTTGCGGAAAGGGTGGTGAGCAAGCTCTCACAGAGGCCATGAAAGAAAAGTTTAAGTTGGTAAAGAAGCCACGTGGATATGCCATATCCAGCATATGTGACCCTTCTGTAAAGGTGGCTATGTATATTCTAGCAGGGAAGGTGATGAGGAAGTGTCACACCAATGACGTGTCGTCACCTGTCATCGTGTTACCATCCCAGTGCACTGAAGGAGTTTAGTTCAATTGGGCAAACTATCTCCACGGTGAGTTCCTTACGAACTGCTGCAAAGAATAAGAGCTCAGCAAAACATTCCACTACACATGTCTCTTGCTATCGATTGTGCTAGTAGCATGGGAGCTGCTAGAGGATAGCCAATTGCCTTTGGTCGTACCAGACCTACAAGAAGAAGTGAAGTACGCTTCACTGTGGGTGCCCAAGGGTGCATAGCCCATCAAGGACAAAAAGATCTTCTGGATCTTGATGGAGATGAACATCTGCATGGCCATCAATCACAAACCATGGTTGTCACCTATGCTGTTTGCAAACCTGCAGGGCTATGCAGAGTTTAAAGCATATTTTCACCATGTGGCCATCAAGGCGTAGAAGGACCCTATGTAGAAATGGTATGACTTGTGTTACCTGGCAACGGATGACACCATTGATGCAATACTTGATCGATGGCTGGTAGAGTGGCGCACTAGAACAGACTTGGCAATGGGAGGGAGCAAGTCCGCCAGGCAGAGAAGGAAGGAGGAAGCCAAGCTAAAATTGATGCATCTGGCTGAGAAGAAAAAGAAGGAGGCTGTTGACAAGGCCTAGGTGGAGCATGATGCCTCTCAGTAGACAGAGAAGAAAATGGGTGGAACAGAGAGAGACTCTGATAAAGGTGCTAGGTTGCCTTCAGCTAAGATAGAGGAGGAGATGGATGAGTAGATAGAACAACACAACACAGACCCACAGGTGATATCCACCCGCATCAAGCGTCCAAGGGAGCAGGAGAAAGGAGGGTCTAGGAAGAAATCAAAGGCTAATAAGACATCACTGGACCCAATCACCTTCACAGAGAGTGATTTGCATGACATCGGTGACACGGTGCGGGAAGTCATCGCAAAGGCCCTACAACAGCTTGAGTAGCAGTAGCAACTAGTATTGGGGGCTATCAGCACTTTAGAAGCTGCCAAGATGTTGAATGCAAAGGCCTCCAGTGTGATAGTGCTGGCTGATGGAGCATTGACCACGGATAATGAAGCTAACAGGCCTACTGTCAGTGCCCTAAAGCGAGTATGGTTGAATCTGGAAATGCTCCCTAGTGAAGCTCTCCACCTCTTGCAGGATGGGGTGATTACGGAGTTGAGGGCCCATGAGCACCACAACCTCCAAGTGATTAGTCAACATTGGATTAATAATGAGAAGATGGCACTACAACAAGACTCTTCCATCATCACTCTAACCAAGGCGACCAATAAGAACAAAAATATAATGCAAGTCGTCAAGGAGGCATGCCGAATGGTCCCAAAGTTAGCCATTCCTGAGGAAGAATTAGTTGAGGTGCTCATCTGCAAGCTGGCTATAGGGGTGCGTGACACTCATACAGAAATGGCGAAGGTTCAGTTGGAGTCCAACTTACAGATCACAGAGCTGCAGTTGAAGGCCCAGCCTTCAACCCCACCAGAAGTGAAGGAGCAACAGGTGATCATTGTCACATAAGTAGGAGTGGTGGTTGACAGTGCAGTAGTAGTCTGCAGAAAACTCTTTGAGCAGTCATTCGAGATCCTGACAAGATTGCAGGAGGACCCTAATGTACAACAACTGGAAACAGAAGTGCATATGCTACAACAACACTATGATGAGGTCAAAGGCACAACATGAACCGTCGCTCTCACATAGACACTAGCAAAGCTGTAGGAGGCTAAGCAGTTGAAGGAACAAGTGGATGCAGTGTTGCACAAGGAAGCAGTGTTGAAGGCATGATTGAAGCCCTGGCTAGATGAGGCTTACAGGGTAACAGTCTCCATTGAACGAAATCTTGCAACTATGCAAGAAACTTAGCAAAAGCTTCAGGTCGACAGTTTAGGAGAAGTGAGAGAGCAGATGGTTGAAGACGTGACACATGCAGCCGCATAATGAACCATTGAGGTTGCAGTCATATGAGTCAAGCTGGAAGGTCTTCGCACTAAGATCTTCATGCCTAGCAATTGTCTCGAGGGTGAGTCACGATGTTTTTGGTGGGGGCCTATTGGGAATGGGATCCCCCAAGGACATTTCCAGGGATAAACTTCCATGTTTTGGGTCGAATTTTGTACTAAAGATGTAAAGTCTTCGAATTTTGTGGTCACGAAGCGCAAAGGTGTCATGAGTAATAAAGGGCTGTCTACCCTTATTTTTGTAAAGTAAAGTTGGTTGTAAATATCTACCCATGGTCCGCAGACCATGGGATTGTATAAAAGGAGCTCAGTAAGTAAGCTCTAAGTAGTCTAGATAAGTCATGAAAAATTCATAAGTTGTGGATGAAGTCTTGACTTAGTGTAGGTAGAGGCTCTGCAGCTGACTGCGTAGAGGCCTAGGGTAGAAGTCTGAAACTGAGGGTGTGTATCCCTGCAGCGGTGTGCGCAGGGTGGATAGAGTCTGTAATTGTCAGAAGATATCAATAAAGAGAAGTATTCTACAAATTCTATGTCTTTGTTTCCTATTAATGCATCTTGTCATATTGTGTGTGAATTTCATTTATAATGCTTATGTGATATGCTAATGTATGTAATTGCATTGGTTAATCGAACGCAGGTAAGAATATCTGTTTACATGGTGCTAACTGTGATTGTTCAGTAAGATAATTAAACACTTAAGGATAACTTGGAAACCTGTTCTATACGATGCTTTAATAGTGTGAAAGTACATGAACCGCAGGTTAGCACTGCGTGAAGGCCAATTTTACCCCTTCACAGAGGTACTAAAGGCAGAATAAAGGGCTAGATAGACTGAGACCTAGAACTTAACGACCTGTGTGAAAGAAGGAATAGGAGGAATAAACTGACATCACAACCATATCAGGGTGCGGAAACTTGGTTCCAGCATCACCCCATACTGCTTTGGGTGAGACTTCAGTCCATGCTCCATGGGCTAATGCCGAAAGGGCTAGTAGTGTATGTATTTATTTGGCTACCTAATGATGAACCGAGGTCTGGCCCCATGAAGCCAACACAACTTGATTCTACTTTCAAAATTCTAGCATAGAGATCACCCCAGTTATATGCTGGGTGACCAAATTCTCTAGGAGAATAATAACCCAGGGTCTAATCAATAACATTTAACTTGATTGTTTTTCTTCCTTGTCCCAATGAGTAGGATATCTTTTGAATCATGTTAGACACCACAAAATAGGGAAGTGAAATAAGAGTCCTACCCAATGAGATCCATATTTTAGTACTAAATATGTATATAAAGAAGCTCGGTTCAATGCTAAACAAAAGAAGGGGTAACTCATAGGGTACTTTTTATGAAGGTAGGTAAACCTTCCCATATGTCTGTAGCCACATTGAGGGCTTCCATAGAATAGGTTCAGGTCATTTAATGGTACTCAACAACAACATATCGCTCATTAGTTATGATGTTCACAGAGTCTCGTACATCGTCACTTATTCTCATCAAGTCATTGACTATTGACCTTGGCAACAAGTAATCTTCTCTCATTGACAAACGAGTCGTTGTCTCTGCTCTCCCATAAAATTTTGAACATCATTTCAACTTGATAATATTGGCTATGTAAGACATAAAAGCATGGAATTATTGAATGTCCCCAGTGAAAGGCTTGGGGTTACATCTAGAAATTTCTATCAAAATGAAATTGAACAAATAGAGTTCACATAACAAGCTCTAATCCAAAGCTTTTGAATGTTAGTAGGCTTCCAAAAAAGTTTTAGGTTGAGTAATTTCATAAGGTTGACCATTTTGAATATGTTTCAACCACAAAGAGGCCCAAAGGTCCTGTAAAAGGATAGGGTAGACTATGGAAGGGACTTGACAGATAGATATTTCTTCCCCCCGCCCACATGCTACTTCCTTTAATTTTTGTTCTTTATAATAAATATCTTTACACTTATTTATTTGACCACAACATTTTTTTTCCTAGCTAAAGTACATGGAAAACCATCATTGTTTCATGTTTTCAATTGATTGTTTAAGGCTCTCCTTGTTAATGATACCCAGATCGAACAAGTTGTCCTTGGCCTTCCACTGCGACATATCTAGTTTTAATTTAACAAATATGTAGGTGTTTGTTAGAACGTCATCTAGAAATACATTTATAACTTGTTAAGGTTCTCTTCTATACCCCTCTTCTAAGGTTTCTACCTTGGTTTCATAATTTTATTCATGTTCTATGGCTTCCAACAAGGCTACTCAATTTTTATTTTAGGCCCTCGTTTCTTTAATTTAGCCCTTAGTTTCTCATTTTATAAGATCAATTTATTATTTTCTTTAAGTAGTGATTGATTAGTTGGGAAACAAATATTGAAGGGTTTGGGATCAAAATCATTACCTTTGTTCATCGTGTGCTTCTCTCACTGGTCATTTCTTGCTCTAACTTCAAAGACCATAGATGATCCCTCCATAACATTCACCTTTGTGATGTTTTCTTATAGGATTTTACTTTCCACAATGTTCTCTTCTAAGGTGTCAATATTCTCTTCAAAGGTATTATTTTTGACAAAATTCTCATTTAGCATGTCGACATTCTCTTCCAAGATACTATCCTCCACAGAACTTTATTTCAAAATATCTTCTTTGAGATCTACTACTTCAATATTTCACTCGGATTTTTAATTGTGGCTGTCAAATGAACCCTCATAGATTCTAGGGTTTCGTGGTCCAAATTAGAGGCGTCACACCCTGAGACATTTTCTTTCCTTCTCTGATAATGTAGATATGAGTATCTTCATTTAGTAACTGAAGGACGTAGAAAATTACAAGGCTATTTCTTAATCGAAATGCTAGCTTAGGGATTCCTTTTAAACCGCTGAAGAAAAACTTCCCATGAGATATCTAGGCTAATGATTTATACCATTACAAGCATCTTAATCAAACCATGGTGGTGTAAGTTGTGTTCAGGATCCTTCTTCCTCTACACTAGGGTGGCTATCTTTGTCAATTTTTTGCCTAGATAAATGCATTAAAATTTGAACATGGTAATGGTACACCATACTAAACCGCCCTTCATAAATGAAGAATTTCATTACAATGAGGAATACATCCTACTAGATATGAAGCAAGGCCTTTCGATTTATCCCCTTCTTCAAATCTACGAGTGGGGATGGTTTACAAAGGAATGTTACCCAACAAGCTCCATCAATTGTGAATTTTTTTGACCAAACTTCTCCACCCTATGGGAGCCAAGGAACATCAATAATAATTTTCTCATTAAATTCAATGATAAATTTCTTCACCATGGCCTTTGTCCCATCAAAATGGTTTGCAAATTTGAGCACAATTTCTTGGTCATGCCCTTGAAACCATCCCAAAAATTCAACACCACCTTTGTTTTGAAAGATGCTCTAAACTTCAAGCTCAATACCAATATTGTGAATGTTGTAGATCTTTTCCGTATTCATTGAGCTTTCCATACTTTTCCCTATTCAAATGCCTATGGTTGTCCATATTCAAACCTTTTATAGTTTACCCTATTCAAACTCTTACTACCATCTTTGTTAAAAC
Organism: Pinus taeda; assembly: GCA_000404065.3. Taxonomy (NCBI): domain Eukaryota; kingdom Viridiplantae; phylum Streptophyta; class Pinopsida; order Pinales; family Pinaceae; genus Pinus; species Pinus taeda. The sequence goes on along the minus strand of APFE030607950.1, from coordinate 37,815 downwards.
CCTTACAACTATCTATGTTCATAGGAATTTCGTAATTAAGTTCTACATTGAACCAAATCATTTTGGATTTTCTTGACCTATGAAACCATGATTTTGCACTAGCTACAGAAAGTCCTAAGTTAACATGTCATAAATGTTAGTTGTTCCTTCAATTAGTCATGGGTGACATGGGATAAGATAAAGGCTTATGTATATAGGTTAGTCAAAAGGGTTTATAATTATTTAATTAAGGCGTTTTGCGAAAGTTATAATGCATGCATTGGAAAAAGAAAAAGAAAAGGGATGTCAAGGGGGCTTTTGCTTTCAGAATTTCTTTTGAAACACAAGGGATGATTTGGAATGATAAAATGGCTAGCCTTAAGAGTATGAAACCCTCGAAAATTTCTACATAGAGATGTACAACTTAGAATGATAGGGCTTGAAGTCTTAAGTGAGTATAGTGAGGAATTTAAATATTTTAGGTCTACTTGTTATCTTCACAGAACAATAGACTTTCTGCTTAAAAATAAAAACCAATAGATTGAAAAAGAGGACACCTGGTGGTTGGAGGAATTGCAATAATATTGTGGTTGTGTTGATTCTTATGCTCATACTGTTGAAATAAATCATGCCATTTTTCCTAGAAACAAATGTAATGTTTATATCATTAGGTGTCGTCTTGAAACTATTTATGCATAGTCACAAAACATCTTTATTTATCTACATACATACATACATACACACAAAGACCCTCCCAACTATCCTTCCTAGTTTTCCACTGAGAGCTTGTCCCATCATGCCTCTAGAAATTTTTTCACAATAGGAAGTTTCTCTTTTTTCCTAGTATCATGGCAAAAAAATTGGTTTTCCAATGCGACTAGGTGTTCGATGTGTCCATGACTAGGTTTTCACTGCCAAATATTTTTTTACTTTTTCTTTTTTTCACTTGGTCTGATAGTTATGAAACTGTATACAAGGGTGGACTAGCCAACATTTCTACAACTTTGAGATCAATTTGTTTCTTCAACTCTTCAACAAACTCTTCCTTAGATTTAGGTGTCCTGTACAATTTGAGTTGATGTACATTAGTCATTAATGGAATTTGTGCATTTTCATGTGTACATAAATCTCACTGGTCCATTGTGAACACAATCTCAATCTCATAAGGTCTTAGCCACCATGTGTGAAATTTCCTTTTAAAATTCTTATGCCTTAAATGAATAAAAGGGCCTAGACACCTTCCTTGAATTGTTTCTTGTTTATGAACTTGTCGTGTGATTTCACCCATTTTTGTTGATATCTAGTCATTTTTTGGATGGATTCTTGGTGCATCTCATCAAGCTTATTAAATTGGTTCAACTAATTCTTTTGGGCCTGTTGGGAACAGGATCCCCCAAGCATAGTTTTGGGGCTAAAACCCCATGTTTTTGGTCAAATTTTGTTATAAAGTTGTAAATACTCTGCATTTTGTGGTTGTGGAGTGTGGAGGTGTTATGAGTCATAAAGGGTTGTCCACCCTTATTTTGTAAAGAAAAGTTGGCTGTAAAAGATCTACTGATGGTCTACGGACCATGGGATTGTATAAAAAGAGCTAAGTAAGTAAGCTCTAAGAAGTCATAGATAAGTTTTATAGAAGTAAGAAGTCTGGGGAGAAAAGGAGAGAATTCTAAGTTTCAGGTCGTAGCGCAGATAGAGGCTCTGCAGCTGAGTGCGTAGAGGCCTAGGGTGGAAGTCTACAGCTAAGTGCGCAGACACCTGCAACTGTGTGCACAAGGCAGGTAGAGTTTGTAATTATCTGACTATATTAATAAAGAGAAGTATTATGAAAATTCTATGTCCTTGTTTCCTGTTAATGCATATTGTCATATTGTGTATGGATTTCATTTACAATGCTTATGTGATGTGCGAATATATGTAATTACGTTGGTTAGTCAAACACAAGTAAGAATATTTGATTACGCGGTGCTAACTGTGATTTTTTAGTAAGATAATTAAACACTTAAGGATAACTTGGAAACCTATTCTATACACTGCTTTAGTAGCATGAAAGTACCTTAACCTAGGTTAGGGCTATGTGAAGGCGAATCGTACCCCTTCACGGAGGTACTGAAGGGTAGAATAAAGGGCTAAACAGATAGGGCCCTAGAACTTAATTACCTGCATGAAACTAGGAATAAGAGGAACAAACCGACATAACGACCATCTCAAGGTACAAAAACTTGGTTCCAGCATCCGCCCATATTGTTTCAGGTGAGACTTTGGTCCACGCTCCATAGACTGATGCCAAAAGGGCTAGTAGTTTAGGGATTTGTTTGGCTAACTAATGTTGAACTTGGGTTAGGCCCCACCGAAGTAGCAAATGGTTCCGTTGCTGGGACCGAAATCTGCATAAGAGATGTGTGATGTTGTATCACTAGAATCCAACTAAGAAAGAGATCAAAGACTAGTTGGATAGGAAAATCCATGAATTTGCGGCGCAGGAGAATAGAAATCCATGATTAACAAAGGAACAGTGATTGGAGAGGTACCTATATATAGAAATCCACAAGATCTTTTTTTGTTCCTTTTTGGTTGACCTATATGAGTGGATCACGAAGCTAGCAGATAGCTAAGGAAGGTGGAGACTTGACAATCCTATTATTTGGACCCCGAAGCTAGTAGAAATACTAGAGGCTTCTAAGGATAAATTCGCCTGCATTGTCGATCATTGGCTCGATTGAATCATAGGAGGATTTGTGACTGAATTCGAGGTGGATACCTCAGTCAGCTTAGTGAGATAGAGCGGTGATTTATCAAAGGTCCTCTAGGTAAGTACTTGAAGTCTTTGAATACCTAGATTAAGATGTTATTGTGAAAAAATGGGTTATGCAGCTATGTTGATGTTCGGAGCTACACGAAGTGGAAATAATTACAGGAACGAAAGAAGAAAGGGTCTTGAATATAGCCCATTAATTTCACCTCCATGAGGTGACGAAGAGGGAGTAGGGTAGGCTTCTCTGTGAAGTGTTATTCAGTTAATAAGACAAGGATTCTTATGAATTCCACCTCCACCCACACCACCTCCAACTTCACAACTATCACCTATGACTTCGACCATACCACCTCCACCTCCACCACAATTCAGCATGGATAATTTAGTGAAGTTTCCTTTGTTTAAAGGCTTGGGAAATGAGGACCTAGAGCAGTTATGGTTCATCGTAAAAGTTGTATGGGAAGCTCAGGGCGTTATGGATGATCACATGAAGAAGGAAACATTGGTTAGTGCCTTGCAAGATCGCGCCCTAACCTGGTACATGAAGTACTCTGATAATAAAACAAATGCTAGGGTGGCAGACATCCAGACCACACTGAATAAAGAGTTCAGTAGGCCTAAATTCAAGGCACAATTGATTGTGGGGTTGAAGGAAATCGTGATGAAACTAGGTGAGACACCTTGGGAATTAGATCAGAGATTGAAGTGTAAAATTCGTGAAGCTAATATGAATTTAACAAATGGACAACACCACGAATGGTTTGTAGCTTTGCTCTTGCCACACCTAAGCATTGCACTATCACAATAGAAGATAGCGAATCAGCAAGAGGCCTTGGAGATCGCAATGAGACTGCATGAAATAGCGATGCAGGGTCCAAATCTAGGGGTTCAGCAGATCCATGTGCAGTTGCAAAATCTTTTCCTTGATATGCAAAGTTTGAAGCAGGATAGGATAGTTCAACTGGAGGTGTGCGAAGAGGTATGGTGCCTGAAATGGAAGGGTTAGGGGCATGACAAAGACCATTGCTTGGTCTTTGCAAATTATATTACAAGAGGAGGACCTATGCCTTTGAGGCCGGAAGCTCAAGAAATATCAAGCACGGGGCCTACATTGTGGTGTGCTATATGTTAGGTAGCAGGAAAACATATGATGGATAGTTGCCATTTGCTGTAGAAGTTTGTAAAAACACCACAACAACTCTTTTGCAACTTCTATAGGTCAGTAGGGCAAGATGAGCGCAACTGTAGAAGTTATGAATTGATTATGGATAGAACACCCACCTATAGCTTTCATGCAGAGACACGGCCCCCTAACCAGAGCGCAAGGATGGTGTGAACAAGCTTTTAGGGGTGAGGATGAGGCCAAGGCGGAGGAGGACCTGGTAGAGGTAAGGGAAAACTAATCTTCTACAAGTGCAGAGGACGAGGACACTATCCTCGTAATTGCACTAACCCAACGTGTTCATCGTGCAAATATTGCACTTTGTTTGATCATGAAACAGAGGATTGTCCGACGCTGATAGCGAGGATACACAACAAAGGGGCACTAACACCTCAGTTGACTCAGAACCTATAGATGATGAGGTTCGAGCCTCACAAAGAGGATTCAAACATGAATATAATGCTCCGAAGTGGACTTGTAATAGGGGATGGTAAGGGGAAAAAACCCGAAGACATTGCATGGGTTCGTAAAGCTCTGGTGAAGGAAGTTGAATTTGATTTGGAATGCACACATGAAACATTAATGGAAGCAAATAAGAGCTTCACTGAGGCCTCCACCTCAGGAAGAAAGGATAAATTAGATCAGGAGATGGACCCTTCTATGCTTACAACATTTCTAGAAACCTGCATGAAGTTGTTGCGTGATAACAAGGCTGTGAAGGGACTACAGGAGCTTATAAATATATGTGTTAGAAACACTCCATGTGAATCACGCATGGTACAAAAGATTGGTAAGCATAAAACAAGGATAGGATGAGAGATGAGACTCACTGCGCACATAGGAGAATATGAAATCGATCAAGTTATTTTAGATCTTAAGTTAGATGTGAATGTACTATCGAAGCAAACTTGGGAGAAAATGGGAAGACCCACACTGTAGCGGTATCCGATTCACTTAAGGATGGAAAATCAGTAGAATATCATTCCCATGGGGCGGCTGCAAGGGGTGATTATAAATATTGAAAGCGCAAGCACGTTGGCTAACTTTGAAGTAATAAAAATTGTAAATGACAACAACCCCTACCCTATGCTCCTTCACATTGATTGGGCTACTAATATGAACAGGGTAATCAACCTAAAGAAGTGGAAGATGATATTTGATGAGAAATCACTCCGTGTAATAGTACCACTAGATCCTGCTAAAGGATCACACTATACTAAACCAATCCATGATTATGAGAGTGATGATGATTTGGATTGCATAAAAGATAATAGTGTGAGACCAAGATTGGGTGAATCCAATAGCGGATGGATGAATTACATGGAATCGAGAGTTCCTACACCTCGAACTCTGATGAAGAATTAGAGCGCTGGCAGAATCAGTTATATGAAGTAACCTTGCTAATATGTAACATGATGACCTGGTCGCTACCTTTTGTGCCATCAAAGGTAGGAAATTTGCCAAATTATGATGGCCCGAATGATGTAGATATATTTTTTGATGCATTCAAAAGGGAGGTACCAGAGAAACAGTGCTTCCATGTTTTAGATTGGGCATTGTACACTACGTGCGCAAGGTGGTGGGTACGCTGAAGGGTAGCTTTGATGATTGGCATGAGTGTAGAAGGATCATGAGAGCATGCTTTGGGAAGCCAAAGGTATGAATAACAGACAAGTATGACAGGAAGGACAATCTATGTGCACACTTAGCCAAATGGGTTGAGGCTTATGGAGTGAAGCCCCAGCCTGAATGGGTGAACTTGTTCTGTCAGACCCTGTATGTCATCTCGATGAACTGGTACTTAGAAGCAGAACTCCACCATGGTAGAGGTGAATGTGGTATTCTGCATGAAGGACTCATAATGAAATTAAGCTTTGAAGACAGTTTTGACTGTATTGACGAAGCACTACAAGAAGTGAAAGAAGCGATCTTTAGGATACCACAGGATCCTTTGGACCTAATTCAACCTTGTTGGACTAGTTAGCTAAGTCATGTGCTCAAATGCTATAACATGACCACTGAAGAATAATATGAGGTTCCACAAAAGATTAACATCCCTGAAATAGAAGGTTGTCGCAAGGTTGAAGGACTGCATATTGAGAATCCTGATATAACGGCGCCACTGAAAACGAAGCAGGTGAATATTGGATATTACTGGGATGATGTAATAGTGGATAAGGTCGCTGAATTTCTCCGTGAATATCAGGATTTATTCCCTACCAAGTTTACAAATCTAAAAGGGATAATTGGGGACCTAGGTGTTATGAAGATCACGTTCAAGCCCGACACATAACTAGTTGAGCAAAGGCCTTACCATCTCAATTCGAAGTATAAGGAGAAGGTCTGCTTAGAGCTAGGCAAGATGCTCATGGCAGGCATAATTGAGCCTGTAGAAGAATCTGATTGGGTAAGCCCAATGGTGGTACAGGAAAAGAAGCAGAAGGATGAAATAAGGATATGCGTAGATCTCAAGAAGTTGAATGACGCTTGTGTACATGATCGTTTCCCAACTCCATTCACTGATGAAGTGTTGGACAATGTAGGTGGCCATGAAGTATATTCTCTCACTGATGGGTTTTCTAGGTACCATCAGATAAAAATCACGCCAGAGGATAGGAGCAAGACGAACTTCGCAACTGAGTGGGGATGTTTTCAGTACTCTATAATGCCTTTCGCATTGAAGAATGTGCCTACAATGTTTTCACGTGTAGTCATTATGGCATTCAAGGAATTTATTCATAATTTCCTGGAAGTGTACTTTGATGTCAGGACTATGTTTGGGCTAGTGAAATGTCATGTGGCAAGTTTGTGCCTGATGCTATTTACCTGTTGAAGATACTAGATTGTGCTTGATCTAAAGAAATGTATGTTTTGTGTTCCTTTTCGGACCCTACTTGGTCATGTGGTTTGTATAAAGGGACCAATAGTAGATCCCCTGAAGATCGCAGTGATACTTAACTTAGAAGAACCGAGGAGTGTGAAACAACTGTGCGTAACCCTAGGGCATACTGGATATTAAAAAAAGTTTACCAAGAGCTATGCCCAGATCATCGTGCCTATAGAGAAGTTGTTGAAAAGGGATGTCATGTTCTGCTGGAATGAGGACTGTAAGAGAAGATTGGATGTATTGAAGGAAAATTTGGTCACCACACCAATTTTTGTCTTCCTGAATTGGAAGAAGGAGTTTCGTGTACATGTCAACGCGTCATGTATAGCAGTGGGAGCAGTATTGACATAGGCTAGCGGAGGAGACTTGGACCATCCTATAGTGTTCACAAGCAGAAGGTTATCCAAGGTGGAGAAGAACTATTACACCACTGAGCGCGAAGGGTTAGCCATGGTATACATGCTTCAAAAGTTCATCCACTATTTGTTGGGTGGCCATTTTAAGATGTATACGGATCGTTTTGTGTTGAAATACCTGGTCAATAAACCTATATTGGGGGGGCGAATCTTCAGGTGGTTGTTATTGTTCCAAGAGTATGATTTCGAAGTTATTGTGAAGCTTGGACGATTGAACGTGGGACTAGACCATTTATCGCACATCAAAACAAGGGAAGAGCCCACTAATTTGGAGGAGGGATTTCTTGATGTGCAACTATTTGCAGTGCACATCGCAGATGGTCATTTTGAAGATATCATACACTTTCTAATGATAGGAACTACCTAAGAAGGTCATAATGTTTAGCAGAAGGAGGAGTTAGTGGTGTGCGTGGAAGACTTTTCTATCATTGCCAGGCATCTATACAAAATGGGGTCTGATGAGATATTGCAACAATATGTCCCGGAGTTTGAAAGGAGAAGTATCCTTGCATATGCTCATGGGGGCGCCACAAGAGGAAATTATGCAGGGAGAGTGACTGCACAAAATATTCTACACACAGGGTTGTGGTTGCCAACCCTCCATCAAGATTCAAAAGCTTACTGCAGAGCATGTGATGTGTGTCAAAGAACTGGTAGGCCATCGTGAAGGGATGAGATGCCTCTGAATCCACAGATGACATTACAACCCTTTGAAAAATGGGCGATAGATTTTGTGGGATGCATTCAACCCCAAGGGAAGAAGATGGGAGCAAGGTACATTATCACCGCAATGGAGTATTTGACTCGATGGGTCGAGGCACAACCTATGAAGGATTGCACAGGTGTGACTACTGCAAAGTTCCTCTTTGAGTATGTATTGACATGATTCGGGTGTACAAATATTTTGATGAGTGGTCACAGTATGCACTTTCTAAATGAAATGATTAGCGTGCTGACGGAGGAATTTTAGGTATATCACTAGAAGAGTACACCTTATCACCTGCATGCTAATAGGATGGTGGAAGCATTCAATAAAGTGCTGGAGAATGCACTGACTAAGGTTTGCAATGCTCAATGAAGTGATTGGGACCTATGCATACCGACGGTACTATGGACCTATTGGACGACATGCAAGAAGTTGACTGGACAAATTTCCTTTAGGCTTGTATATGGTGTTGAAGTGGTGATGCCCATGGAATACATTGTGCCTAGTCTATGCATAGTAGTACTCATGGGTATGGTGGATTACAGAGCCTTGGAAGAGAGGCTCGCATAGCTAGCTAAGCTTGAGAAAGAAATATTTCTAGTTGGATTTCATCAACAGGTCCAAAAGAAGCGTGAAAAAACATGGCATGATTGGCACATTAAGCTGTGCATCTTTAAGGTAAATGACCTGATTTTTTTATATGATAGCAAGTTTGATAAATTTCCATGGAAATTTAGAATGCACTGGTTAGGGCCCTATGCCATTAAGGAGATTACCAAAGGAGGAGTGGTTCATTTGGTTAAATTGAATGGAAATACCTTCCCAGGAAAGGTGAATGGTAGTTGATTAAAGCCATACACTGGTGGTCCGGCCATGCGACTATATGAAGGTAGCATAGTATTAGAACTCCAGGCAACTGGAAGGAGGCGCGAGACTATAAACTACACTACCTGGTTTGGGGAGCTGTGTGATTGGAGGATTATGCGAAGCAAGGAAGTGTCATAGGGTTCGCGACAACACTAAGGCAGTTGTGCTATCCAGGGAGAAATCACACAAGTCTACCAGAAAGTGATCGTTAAAGTCAGTGTTCATGATTTGACAGTAGAAATGCGGCCAAATGGAGTGGGAGGCTAGCATTTAAGACAAAATTTATGGGTCAGATCCTTGAAAATCTGCCGCCAATCCAGCATTAATGAACCAAATTTGGGGGGAACAGTCGGATTTGAATTCAAAATGATTTATAAATTACAGGTGGATGTCCAGTGAAAAACACTTAGCATTTCGAGCATTGAGTTGTTGAGCTCTCAGGCGCACATGAATCGAGAATTCTTTGAGGCTCTAATAGCAAGTCCAGGGTTTGCGAACTTACTAGAGATGTCACGAACATTGGTTAGAAGTGTTATGCTGATACCTGTAAAAGCCATGGACACCAAGGTAGTGACAACCAAGGAGGATATGCTAGAAGTGGTTAGAAAAGTAGAAGTAGCTACTCCAGAGGTTGTTGAAGCATTAGCAAAAGTCCCCAAATCACCAAGGATGCCGAGACCAAAGCCGACCCCAACCAAGGAGAGTGCAAAGGATAAGAAGGGAAAGTAGCCTACAATATGGGTGCATGCATTTCCAAGAAGAAACCCACCGAAGGACAAGCCCACCATATAGGAAAAGGGCAAAGCCATCAATTTGGAGCCAGAGGAGGAAGAAATCAAAGACATCTCGACGGATGATGAGGATGTGGGAAAAGACATGGAGGAAGTTGAAGCTCAGGGTATTGACCCTATCACTCGTTTGACTGAGTATGTCCCTCCACACAAAGGCAAGACCAAGGTGCCGAAAGATATCGATAAGAGAAAGGTCCCCTTGCAAACCCCTTTGTTGCTGGATGAAACGGTTTTTGAAGGACCGCACTTATTGCGGGAAGGCTAGGACTTAGCTAACCATGAGAAGTTCTCACACTTGGAAATTTAGTAGCTAATGTGCCACATTATCGATACAACCACTGGAATGACTGCCTTGGAGCTGCGAAGGTGGCTCAGAGGAGTAGACAAGGCAGGTATTCTCAATATGTTATGGTTGTTGCACTACAACCGCACCCTGATTACATTCTTGATCATCAAGTAGCTGTTATTCTTGTTGCATGATGGGTGCTTATGGTTGGAGGAGCCAATACCCATCACTGACAAATTGATCCACAGGATCATGCAATTTCCCTACACAAGAGAAAATCTAGCCATGATATTTGGTGGAAAAGGTGGTGAGTAGGCCCTTCTAGAGGCCATGAAGGAGAATTTTAAGTTGGTGAATAAGCCACGTGGATATGCCATATCCAGTATCTATGACCTCGCTCTAAAGGTGGCTACACAGATTTTAGCAGGGAAGGTGATGAGGAAGTGTCGTGCAGATGACATGTCATGACTATCATCGCGCTAGCAGCCTATTGTGCCAAAGGAGTCCAATTCAATTGGTCAGACTATCTTTGTGGAGAGTTCGTAGCAAAGTGTTGCGAGGCATAGGAGCTCAGTAAGACGTTCCACTACGCGTGGCTCTTGCCGTCGATTGTGTTGGTAGCATGGCAGGAAACTACACACAACTTTTTGAGCAGTCGTTCAAGGTCCTAACAAGCTTGTAAGAGGACCCTAATGTACAATGGCTAGAGACAGAAGCGCTCAAGCTACAACATTGCTATGATGAGGTCAAAGGAATAATGTGAATTGTCACGCTCACATAGAGATTGGCAAAGCTGCAGGGGACCAAGCAACTAAAAGAATAGGTGGATGCAACGTTGCAAAAGGAAGCAATGATGAAGTTGCGACTGAAGCCATGGCTAGATGAGGCTTACATGGTCACAACCTCTATTGAAGGAAATCTTGTGACTTTGTCAGAAACTCAGCAAAAGCTTCAGGCCGATAGTTCAGGAGCAGTGACCGAGAAAATGGTGGAAGACGCAAAGCAGGCGGCCGCACAGTGCACTGCCGAGGTTGAGGTCATAAGGGTCGAGCTGGGAGGTCTCCGCGCTAAGATATTTGTGCCTACCAAGTGACTCGAGGGTGAATCATGATTTTTTTGTTGGGGGCCTTTTGGGAATGGGATCACCCAAGGATAGTTTTGGGGCTAAAAGCCCATGTTTTCGGTCGAGTTTTGTAATAAAGTTGTAAAGACTCCACATTTTGTGGTCGCGGAGTGTAGAGGTGTCATGAGTCATAAAGGGTTGTTCGCCCTTATTTTGTAAAGTAATGTCGGCTGTAAAAGATCTACCCATGGTTCGCAGACCATGGGATTGTATAAAAAGAGCTAAGTAAGTAAGCTCTAAGAAGTCATAGATAAGTTTGATAGAAGTAAGAAGTCTTGAGCAATAAGGAGAGAAGTCTAAGTTTCAGGTCATAGCGTCGGTAGAGGCTTTGCAACTAACTGTGCAAAGGCCCAGGGTGGAAGTCTGAAGCTGAGTGCACGGATCCCTGCAATTGCGTGCACAGGGTGGGTAGAGTCTGTAATCAATTAAAGCTATTAATAAAGAGAAGTATTCTGCAAATTCTATGTCTTTGTTTCCTGTTAATGCATCTTGTCATATTGTGTATGGATTTCATTTACAATGCTTATGTGATGTGCGAATATATGTAATTATGTTGGTTAATTGAACTTAAGTAATAATATTTGATTACACAGTGCTAACTCTGATTGTTTAGTAAGATAATTAAACACTTAAGGATAACTTGGAAACATATTCTATATGATGCTTTAGTAGTGTGAAAGTACCTAAATCATAGGTTAGGGTTGCGTGAAGGCCAATCGTACCCCTTCGCTGAGGTACTGAAGGGTGGAATAAAGGGCTAGACAAATAGAGCCCTAGAACTTAACGACCTGTGCAAAAGTAGGAATAAGAGGAATAAACTAACATCATGACCATCTTAGGGTACGGAAACTTGGTTCCAGCATCCCCCCATACTGCTTCATGTGAGACTTCGGTCCGTGCTTCACGGATTGATGCCGAAAGGGCCATTAATGTAGGTATTTATTTAGCTAACTAACGCTGAACTTGGGTCAGGCCCTACGAAGCCAACATGGCCTCTAAGAGGTCCATTCCAACATGCAATGCAATCCTTAATGTTTTTACTTCAAATTAAATAGGACAGACTTCTTTATTTCCATACACTAACTCATAAGATTTAAATCTAGTGGAATTTTTACAAGTAACCTTATAGGCCCATAAGACCTATAGAAGCTTTTCAGCCCAATATTTATGAGGATGTTGAATTGTCTTTTTTAAAATAGCTTCCAAAATCTTGTTAATAACTTCCACGTACCCATTTTCTTGAGGATGGCACGGAGTGGACATTAGATGTTTATCTTAAATTTATTGGTGATGGAATGAATTTTTTTGGAGATTAATTAAGTACCTTGATCAATAACAATTTCACTAAGTACCCCAAATCGAACAAAAATTTCTTCATACAGAAAGTCAGCCACTACTTATTTTGTTTCTTTCAGTAGGGCCTTAGCTTCAACCCACTTAGTTACATTATTCATAAATACTAATATGTATGCCTTTTGTCTTGATAGAAATTTGATAGGCCCCACAAAGTCAAGAACCCATTTTTTTAAGGGTTCGATGAGGACTCGAGTTTGTACTACTTGCATCTCATCTATTTGCATAGGGTTTACCCATTCTTTTACACTTTTCACAACTTCAAACATACTTCTTTGCACATTGTAATATTGTGGGCCAATAATAACCTTGTTTTAAAACTTGGGTTTCACTTTTGTTACCTACAAAATTTCCCCCACAAGATTCGTCATGACATTATTTCTAGATATCATAAATTTCATATTCTTGAACACACCATTGGATAATGTGATATGATCCAGTTCTGAATAGGTAGCCTTGTGTCAAAGAGTACATAGAATTATTTCTAATGACCTGTTTTGTTTTCCTCTAAGAGACAAATGATGTGGAAGTTTTCTTGCAACCAATATTTTTAGCGATATCTTCAAACCAAGGTATATTAGTACATAATGCACATAGATTTTCATCAAGAATCTCCTTTTCGATAGGAAGAGACTCATTAGTATGGTGAATTCATGAAAATAAATCTGCAATAAAATTCTCCTTTTCAAGTTTATCAATAGTTGTAATATAAAATTCCTGGAGAAACAGAAGCCATCTAGTAACTCTGCCATGTGTAACTAGCTTATTCATAAGATAACAACTGGTAGAGTGATCACTATGTACAAAAACTAGATATCCTATAATATAAGATGAATTTTTATTTATGGCATGGACCATGGCAAGTTTTTTTTTCCATTACTATATAATTCAATTCGATTGGAGTTAAGTTTTTACTGGAATAATAAATAACATAAGGCTTTTGTTCTTCCTTTTGACCTAGTACAACTCCAATGGTTGTATTTGAGGCATCACTATGTATGTTGAAAGGAAAGTAATAATTAGGAACTCAGAGAATTGGAGTAGAAGATACCTTTTGCTTTAAAGTATCAAATGTAAATTCGCATCAATCATCCTAGTGGAATTCATTCTTTTTTGTTAAGAAGTGACATAATGGGGAAACCCCATTTATGATTTTTTCTATAAATATTTTGTAATATCATGTATACCCCAAGAAGCTAGAGATCTCCTTTTGGAGAGTTGGAGCTAATAGTTTAAGAAATACTTCAACCTTAGTGGGGTATACCTAAATTACTTTAAATGAAATTTGGTTTCCCAATACAATTCCCTCTATAGAAAGTATTTTATAGTTTTCATTACTGAGGGAAAGGTTAGTTATAGACATCAAATCAATACCTTCTCAAGGTTTTTTAAATCTTCATCAAAAGTTTCCTCATACACCATAAAATAATTCATATATACTTCAACACAATCATTCATTGAATAAAAAAAGATTCCAAGAACAACTCATTGAATGTTGTTGCAGTATTACATAGACCAAAAGGGAGTACTCAATAGGCCAAAGGCCCCCATGGATAGGTAAAGGTTGTTTTCTCTTGATCTTAAAGGGAAACCTATATTTAGACACTGAACCCATCAAGAAAAGAGAAAAAATTATTTCCTGTCAAGGTGTCGAGAACTTGGTCGGTAAAGGGTAGAGGAAAATAGTCTTTCATGTTAAACGCACACATGGAAAATACATGAGATAAGATAGAATGTGAGTTAAATTTATTATTCACAAGATATACATTTATACATTTCCTTGTGACCCTTTCTCATCATATAGCAAGTGGTCTCTTGGAATTCGGTGACTGTTCACATTCCACACCAACCCTTAGTGGATTAGGTGTCCAACATTCCCCCCGTAATCTGAAGAGATATATACGAGTCCAATAAGATAGATATAATACAAAAATGCAACAATTCATGACAATAATAATTTTAATGTGCTCTTTGAGATGATGGTGTAAGGTGGTGTAACTCGAGGTATCAATCGACAAGGGTTTAACGATGACTACCAACACCGGAACACTTAGTGCAGTTCCTAGAACTCTTCCAAATCTGGTAGGAAGTTGAAGCCATTTTCTAGAGGAAGTGCTCCTTAATTCTTTGAAGAGGGAGAACTTAAACCTAGAAAAATGAAATTCTTCAACCTACAGTGGTTTAAGGAAGGCCATCAATAAAAAAAACACTTACTGTGATTCGCAGAACTCTTCTAAATGTGGAAAGAAGCTAAAGTATTTTGCTAGAGGAAGTGCTCCTTAATGATTTGAAGAGGGAGACCTTCAACCTAGAATAAGGGAGGTCTACAACATGTGGTGGTTTAAGGAAGGCCACCAACCAAAGGCATGTTTAGGGGATTTTGTGTCTTTGGATACAACTTTGAATCTAGGTATGTTATCTCTGGATGTAGGCTCAAGCAATAGGTTCAGGTTGTGGCTCAAGATCGCTTGATGTATATTTGAAACTTGTATATGACCATTAATTTCCCACCTATCAGATACAAGGTGAGAATATGAAGAGATTTAATCTGCAAGACTTTTCAATATTCAAGAAAATATCTTGTTGTGTGAGTGAAATATCTTCTTTGTTGTTGAATTCCATTGCCAAGAAGCATTCCATCTAAGGTGAATCTTTATTCCTGTAGGAGGTTTGTTTTTGAAGCATTGGTTTAAGGAATAAGTGTATTTACCACAATGCTTTCATGGGTGAAGATAAAAAAAAGTGATCTCTCATATGGCCAACTTGGTCACAATGTTGGTATTTCACAATCCGTGGTTGTGAATGAGGAGTAGGAATAGGTGATGATTGTGAAAATTCCTCAATTGGAATTCCTACTGTAGCAACTCATGATATTTCTCCTATTTGTTAAATTCCTTCAAAAAAATTACTTGCACTTTCCTATGGAAAATATCAAAATACACACACTGCAATGATCACTTAATTAAATATTATACGGAAATAAGAGATTAAGCAAAAAATAAAATACAACACAAATGACACTGTTATTTTTGGAAAAATGTCCCTGGAAAAACCCAATGCGGGAAAACCAATGCAATAGATCTGAGGGTTTATTATTATTAAGCAGTATAAAATTATGAATACCTCTTGGGTTATTCAGTTATAGAGAGAGCAACATTGGTAGAAATATTTGTGAGATTACCTCACATAATCACTAAGAAACATCTCGGTTGATTCAAACACTGGATCAAGTGCCTCTAGCAGGCGCTGCACTGCCTCTGTGTAGTCTCTGCATCAACTCCTCTAGGTACTGTGTCACCAAGAGTCACTGCTCTCAGCCTCTCAGTCTCATACCCCAGCTCTTGGCTTTTGAAACTGACTCTGATGCAAAATTTCAGACTCTCTCTCACCCTCTGTGTTGCCTTTGTGTGGCCCTACATCAACCTCTGTGTGAGAGATGTTGGATTACTCTTTGTCTCTCCCTTCTAATGATTCTTTAGCTAAGAAAATATCTCTCTCTCTCTCTCTCTCTGAATGCTATCCCTACTCATCAACTACAACAAATCCCCTCGATTATAATTTCTTCCTGAGAACTTGTTACTTCAGAAATTTGATCTCTTGATCTCTCAGTGTGTTTTCCAAATGACCCTCAAGCTCCCTTAAATAATATTCTCATTGAAATTCAGTGATATAGATTAAAATATAATCAATGGCTAATATTATTTTATCTTGATCCTTGTCTTCTTCCAAATGTTACACCCACAATTATATTAATACCCATTAATATTTTTATTTATCTAAATTTAGACTTAGGGTACCATTAAAAAATATTAATTATTTTAATTAAATTGTCTCTCGGTAGAATTTCCCAAAATTATTCTTGGGTTCTTTGTAATGCATGTGCCCAAGAATCGCTACAAAATTTGAGGCCTAGAGCACATTTGATGCTACCCGAAATCAACACTCCCTCTTAGAGAGGAATGATCTCTACACTACTACATACTAATCTGACTCTGAAGAATCTTCCTTTGCGCTACTGATGTCTAACATGTTGTCCACCAACTACTATGATGTTGTTGTAACTGTACTATTTTTAACACTGCGACTGGCAACACTGCATCCATACTACATTTCCCTCTCAAGTGCTCCATATGTGCTGCTGCTAGCACTACCACTGCACTGCATATTGTTGTTGCTACTCAATTAGCAATGGAAAAAAACCCAAAATTACTGAATGAACTATGTTCAGTAAGATACCATGTGAATGTTGAAGCTTTACTTTTGCTAGTGTTTGTGTTGACCCTCTGAATCTACTGTGTTGCTGCTAATGTATGTTTTGTGCCATCCACACTGCTGCCAACTCTGCTATGCATTGTTCAGTCTCTAGTGCTTCTAGCCATTGCAACTATCTCCCTGAAACTCCTTGGCACCATCCGACACTAATTAATCCTGCTACCACAAAACTGGGCTCCCATACCAAGGTGTTGATCAAAGAGGTGGACTCCTCAAGGATCTTGCCCATCTGTAGCTCTTTTGAACTATAGTTCTAAATCAACCCACCTCCCTCCTGGAGGTATCTCAGTTGCCATGGTGAACTCCTCTTCAATATTCGTGGGTGCAACCTTTGGATCATGCTTCTCATCCTTGTCCTTCTTCATGAGAGGACACTGAGTAGTGAAGTGACCCATCTCACCACACTAGAAACACTTGATCTACGATACGTCCTTCGTACATCTTTGTTGCTCTTGCTATCCCTTCGATGCAAGGGTTTCATTATCCTCCTCCTCCTTGGGATTTGACCCACTGCTACTGCTTCTGTCAAGTTTAACCTTGACTAAGTCTCTCCTCAGCTCCTCTTGTTTTAGAGATACCCACATCTCATCCCAATTTGGCAATTCTGCTCTACCCAGGATACTCTGGAAAAATACTTGCCACTCATCTGAGATAGAATTGAGGGCCAGTCTAACCAACTATGAATCTTGAGGTGTATGCCTTGTAGTAGACAATTCATCACATGTCTCCTTAAGCTATGTGAGGAATGTATCCACACACTCCCCCTTCTGCATTTGAGCAGATATCCGCTTCTGCTCCATGTACATCTTCTGCTACTCAGGAGATCCTTGATATAATGTTGCCAAGGCATCCCACATCTCCTTGGAAGTTCCTCTACTAGCGACATGACACACTACGTGATCCTTTACTCCATCAAGGATCATCCTCTTGGCCTTTGTCATTTATGATTTGTACTTCTTCAATGGATTTGCATCTGTAGGCACAACCACCACACTGTCGATGTATGTATTAAGGGCATGCTCATCTAGAAGTAATTAAATTCTAGCCTTCCAGATGACATAGTTGGATGCTCTGTCCAACCTATCCTAATCCCTCAAGCCACTGGTTGCCATTTCTGCCACAAATTTTGAATGACCTCCTCTCTCCTTTGTATTTCTCCTAGGCTAGCCTAAGCACTCACTGCTAGAACTAGTAAAATGGTTGCCACTTGCCACTACTCATTTGTAGAGAATTCCAATTCCTTGGTTAGGAATTCTCTAAAGAATAAATTCCCTTAGCTGTGCTTCTCCTCTTTCTTCTGACAATTTTCTGCCCAACAAAATGCCTACAAAAAAAATTACATCCCACCATCTCTCCTCAGGCTGAGGCTTTAATGCTTCTCCCTCTACCCCAACAAAAAATTCAAACTGGGAGTCCTTCTCTCCGTCGATTCACTTGGAGAGAGACTACCTCGAAATTTCAACCCTCCAGCTAGAACTGTAAAAACCCCCTAGGGTTTTGAATTGTCGCCTCTTGTAGTTTTTCAATCTCCCTATTCTACTCAGCATTGGGATCCATGTCACTTCTCTTCTTGTTGCACCTGTAGCTCTGATACCATGTGAAACTTCCTCAACTAAAATTCCCACTACAATAATTGATGATATTTCTCCTATTTGTTAAATTCCTTCAAACAAATCACTTGTAGTTTCCTATGGAAAATATCGAAATACATACACTCCAACCTTCACTTAATTAAACATTATGCAGAAATAAGGGACTAAGAAAGAAAGAAAATAAAACACAAATGACTCCATTATTTTTAGACAAATGTCGCCGAAAAGACCAAATGCAGGAAAACCAATGCCATAGATTTGAGTGTTTATTATTATTAAGCAGTAGAAAATTTTTAATACATCTCAGAATACCTCTCGATTTATTTAGTTATAGAGAGAGAAATATTGGCAGAAAGATTTGTGAGATTACCTCACATAATGACTGAGAAAAATCATAGTTGATCTGGACACTAGATGAAGTGCCTATGGCAGGCCCTGCATTGCCCCAATGCACTCCTCACGGAGTCCCTGCATCAACCCCTATAGGTACTAAATCACCCAGCCAACTGATCAATTTTCTACCCAGAGTCACTAGTCTCATCCTCCTAGTCTCACACCCCATCTCTCGACTTTTGAAACTGGCTCTGCTACAAAATTTCAAACTCCCTCTCACCCCCTATGCTGCCTTTGTGTGGCCCTACATCAGCCTCTGCGTGAGAGTTACTGGAGCACTCTCCCCTCTCTCTACTGATGATTCTCCAACTAAGAAAATCTCTCCCTCTCTCTAGATGCTATCCCTACCCCTCAACTGCAACAAATCTCCTCGATTAGAATTTCCTCCGAAGAACGTCTCACTTTAGAAATTTGATATTTTAATCTCTCGGTGTGTTTTCCAATTCAACCTCAAGCTCCCTTAAATAATATTTTCATTGACATTCAGTGACCCATACTAAAAGATAATCGATGGATAATATTAAGTTAGCTTGATCCTTGTCTTCTTCTAAAAGTTACACCCACAATTATACTAATACCCATTAATATTTTTAATTTCCTATGTTTAGACTAAAGGTACCATTAAAAAAATAATAATTATTTAGTACAATTGTCTCTGGATGTAATTTCCCAAAAATGTTTTTGGGTTCTTTAAAATACATGTGCCCAAGCCTCCCTGCAAATTTTGAGGCTTAGATCACATCCGTTGCTACCCGAAATCAACAATGAGGAGTTGTTTTCAAGAAATCTAACTCTATGAAACTGAATAGGCTTAGAGTATTCTGCAGTATGAATGAACACCTCCTTTTCATATCCAAGTCTAGTTCTATTCCTATTGTTGACATAGTCTTCCCAAGGACTGATGATGGACTTGGGAAGTGCAAACTGAAATTCTATATTTTCATGCAAATTTGCTCTGGAACAGAGCATTGAATCAACCTCAACTTCATATTCTTGCTGCTAATGGAAGTTTGTCTCAAGCTTGAACAAAGGGTTGACTTGAACATAAAATACTTTAGAATAATAACTCTTCTATGGAATCTCATCTCGTTGTAGTTGTGACTCAAGCTTCAAAAACACAATCTTATATTATGCATTTTTCAAGCAATTTTGAATGTCAAATATATTTTCCTTGCTAATTTTTATTGTATCATGAACAATAGAATGTATCATAGTTTTCATGAACTCTAATACTTTATAAATTTGAGGCATTTTCTCCATTGTCAATTTATACTTTAAAAATCCATTGATCGAAACTATGAAGAAATGAAGAAGAAGCATCACCCACCCACAATACAATGTCAAGAATATTTTCTTTATCACTAGAAATTTGGAACTTAACATTACCATCAACCATGAAACTTTTGACTTTGGAAAGAGCCCAACTTACAATTCACGGTATATAATAAGAAGAGAAAACAATAACATATATATACCACACAACCTTCAAAAATATCTCAATGCACATATACTTTGTCATTTTTCATACTAGTCAAGCTTTCAATGCAAAGAGAAGAGCCATCATACCACATACTAATTGCAAAGCATACCATGAATTACACAATTTCCAAGATATACATATCATGGCCTTTAAAACATATGCTCCATTCACCAATGAATAAAAAGAATACAACATATCATTGTGTTGACATTATTGGACCTACCAACATTCAAGGGGTCTCCCTGATATGCGGTCCCAACTAGACCCCACACCATTTTGGATAGGAACCCCATACAAAATACAGCCAGAGTATCATTTGCTTAAATATCTTCCTTGGCTTTAGCTATCATCAAGAGAGAGAATCACACACGTGCCTTTGAAAATAAAGTAAGTATGCCTGGTGAATGTTCAGTTGCAAGCGCATCAAGGTTATTTTACCGCATGGGGCAAAGAAAGTGAACCTCTAGGAGAGAGGTAATAGTACCACCCTAATAAAGACACATAAATGCAATAATGTTTCATCTAACATCCAAAAAAATATTCCACATGAATGCAATGAACACTATAACCATTACAACACATTATCAATAGAATAAGCACTAAAAAAACCGAAATAGCTCAAGTACCTTAATATTGTTGAAAACCAACATGAACCATGAACATTCATAAAATAGTCTTACAAACATCCATAATTCATGTATAAAAACGTGTTGCACATCAAGGCTTCAAATATTAAGTAAAAGTCCCAAGATGCATGAATACAATGAATATCACTTGCTCCAATAGTGGAGCGTTGGAGACACTACCTGCTCTACAAAAGTACTAACTTATCTCTCTTATGCCTTATGGGATGGGCTAAGGTTAAAAGAGCTTTACATGAGAAACGAGGATCTATTTATAACTTGAGTAGTGACCTTTCATGTCATCATGCCTCTTGACATTTTAACCTCTAGAGACCTTTGGACTTCTAAAACCTGTGAAGTTCCAAATGACTTTTGGAATTACATCTGACTTTTGGTATTACATGTCCTTTGGATTTTTCTGACTCTTGAGTTCACACATGACTCTTTGACTTCTAATAATTTGTCTTATACAATGATTTACAATGATAATATTTGTCTTCCACATCATCATATGATGAAACTAGACATGTCACTATTATGGATGACTAGGGCATGACAGTTACTGATGACATGGATTTTCTTAGGTGGTGACATGGCTGCCATTGTGTCTTTCTTTTTATCATCATGTACTCATGGTGCATCCACATTCCCAAGGGTATTGAAGCTTTGGAGTCTTCATGGTGCTTTGATCATTAAGGCTTAGGCATGTCCTGGTTTTTCTTGTGCTTCCTTTGTTCATCCTCATTGCCGAGTCTTCCTTATGTGTCCTTGCCATGAGGTTCTTGGAGTACATTTTTCTACAATTAGTCATGATGAGCAACTATCAGTGTAAAAATATCCTACTCTACCATATTTCATGCATATGTTCTTGTTAATTATCTTTCAATGCACTTAAAATGGTGAACAGAGCTTCAGGGTGCAAGGGCGCATCTTGAAAGGCTGAAGGATGGAGTAGAACAAGCTTCAAGGCTTTGGAATGCACTCACATACTGTGAAGAAGAAGGTGATTGAGGTAGGGTGCATGTTGCAAGTCCAAAGGGTGAAGGGGAAGGCTTCAGGCTTCCCAAGTACGGTACATTCCCAAGGGAGAGAGGGAAGGTCCAGGGTGAAACCTTGAACACTGAAGGGTGAGGCTTCATCCCTTTGGGGTATGCTCATGTGCCTAGAAGGACTAAAAAAGGGTGTAGGGTGCACTCTTGAATGCTAAAGGCTAAGGATTTATGCCTTTAGGGTGTGAAAGTGCACTCAAGTCAGGTGAGGAGGGTATAGAGTGAATAAGGGAATGATGAAGGGCTAAGTTTTAGGTACTCAGGATCTACCAATGTGCTCAAGGATGTCACACTTCTTCTAGCTGAAGGAGTGCACTCAAGTAAGAATTGGTAATTTTAGGGTGCAATTTGGGATAGGGAAGGGGATTCTTTATTTTGGAGTGCATCCATCTCTCAAGGAGGGAACATGGCACACTTCTGAATAGCGAAGGATCACCCATTAAGGCTCTAGAGCGCACACATGTACTCTTTTCCTTAGTGGGCTTATTTTGGACTGAAATTTATGTAAGTCTGGATGATTGATCGATAGGTATCTAAGATGAGTTCTAGAAACAAAACCATGTGTGACACATGTTAACTCATAAAAAAAATTTAGACAAACTTAACAAACAATGAATATACATGAAAATGCCACTTTATGCATGTTTCATAACTATAAATAGTGAAGTGTGTGCAAATGCGACCCAAAAGTGTCATTTTACAACAAGAATGGTATTGTGACCATGAAATGCATATAAGTATATTGAAATCAATGCAACGACACTTAAGAACACTCAAGAGAACTGAAAACATATGAATCAACAAAAAACGACACTTGATGACGAAAGCGACAATTGATTCGATGGTGAGGTAGTCTCCAAAATTCAGATGTAGTGAAATTTTGGAGGGTGTTGTAGTAGCGAAAACACTTGACGATAGACTAAACAGACTTTAGCTTCTCTGTCTAGGATTATCTTTTAGCTAAGGGTTAGACCTTCAGGAAGTATTGATTTCCCTAAGTTCCCTCTTTTGACTCATCTTGACACATAGCATCTTAATTTTCTCTACTTGGTCAAACAGATACAGAGATACACCATATCACAATTGTTTTGATTCACGAAGGGTAGTGTGCATGACAATTTTATGATATTCAGAGTATAGGGTTTTCACCTCTGGTGTTTCTCCACTGCTAGTAGGCTTGGATAGTACCCCGACAAAGTCACTTCAGGAGCACAATCATTGCTTCACTGTTAGCAAGCCTAGTCAGTACCCTAGTGAAGTCTCTTTCTTCACCTCCCTATAGAGGAAGCCTTTTTCTTCTTTCACGCTTTGTTTATTTATTTAATAGAACTATGTATCGACGCTTACTACTTTAAATAGGAAGAAGAGGGATCTTGACTTATTGAGAGCGTAGGAGGTTTCCCCTTTAGAGAAGTATTTTAAGACCTCTAATTTAATTTTTTTCGCTTAATATTTTTCCCTTATCCCTTTTCTACTAGATTGGACAAGCATTGGCACAAAAGTAGACATATACTACGTTGAGCAGTTCAGATGCTAACATAAATGAAAATATAATAGGTTCCCTCAAGATTCTCCTATTGGACGAATCGTATTTTCCATATGGCCTTATCTTAGCCTATGGCTTTTCCAAACATAGAAGAAGTGAAAATAGATATCCAAGCATTGAAGTTGTCACATTCTCCTTTAATTACACTACAAAGTTATTGGGCCATGCACTTTCACACATAGGTCTTTTTTTTATGTACAATGACCAACATAAGACATGCCATGACACGACTCATCAAGACATAAAATGTATGACACTTAGAACTGAAAACAAACAAACAAATAAAAGATTAAAAAAATATGTACATGAAGTACAACTCGTAGTTTCTACTAAAAGTAGTGTTTTAGGTATTTGCCATTTATGAGTAGGGTGTCAATCCTCCTATCCAAAAATTTGAGCTTGAAAGTGTTGTGGTCAAGTTTCTCTATAATTGTGAATGGTCCAATCCATAATGGTTGAAACCTTGTGTGTTTGCCTTTGTCTTCATGGGGTTTATCCCATATCATAACTAGGTCACCCACATCAAAGCTCTTCGCCCCTGTGGATTTTTTTTATCAAACCAACACATTATGTAGTTCTTACGCACAGAGAAATTGGTCCTTGGCTTTAAGTTGTTCATCCTCTAGTTTTAGTAAACTATCTATCTTGTTCTGAACTAGTAGGCAGGGTTTACCTTATGACTCCCGAGAGAGTTGGAAGGCTAGGAGGTATAGGTTCAGAGTCAAGATAGCTTCTTGACCATACAAGAGAAAGTAGGGTGAGGCCTTTAGGGAAGCCTTGCGAGTAACAAGGTTGACCCATAGTGCATTGGTCAAAGTAGTATGCCAACTCTTTTTTAGAGAAGATGGTATTTGTGATGATGCAAATAATATTTTTATTTGTGGATTAAGTTATACCATTACCCTGGGGATAATAATCAGATCCATGCTTGAGAACAATGTCATTTTCCAATACAAACTCATAATGTTTTAATGATAAAAAGTAGGTTTCATTGGAAAAGACAAGTGACATAGGAACACCAACTTTGGTGATAATATTCTCTTGTATAAAGTGATTGCTTCTTGTTCATTTACTTGTTTAAGTGGAACTGCTTCTGACCATAGGGTGAAATAATATGTAGCTATGAGGATGTACCGATGTTACTTTGATGAATGTGGGAGAATTTCTCTAATAACATCAAGGCCCCATTGTTGGAATGGTTATTTGACTACTACTGGGAGCAGTGGGGTAGTTGACATTTGATCATGACGAGCACATTTTTGACAAGATTACCATTTGCATACATATGTATGAGAATCCTTAAAAAGAGTGGGCCAATAATAATCATCCCTCATGATTTTGTGTGGTGTGGTTTCACTCACATAGTGGTCAACTGTCATTCCATCATGTATGGCTTTCAAAACATTCCTTGTATCTTGCGGCTCAAGGCACCCTAACAAAACTCCATTTGGGTGCTTCTGAAAAAGCACTCCATAGACTAGTTGATATGATAGATATTTTAAACAAATTTTCCTTTTTCGTTTACTTGATAAGTTTAAGCGCAAGGTTTTATATTCCAAAAATTATCATATCTATGCATACCAAGGAGCTATAGATGTGGAAAAAGGAATGTGATCAACATTGTACATTTTCATTTGCTTCTCCCATCCTAATAGATTTTGTTTAGGAGTCTCCTTTTCTTCAGATGCTAGTCTGCATAGTTCATGACCATTTATAATATGAGCTAGTTTGAATTCTGAATCATATTCTTGAAGGTAGGTCACTCAATCAACTCTTTTCTCACTCAGTTCTTGTTTCACAAGTAGATTTGTTACTTATGGGTGAGGTACATATACAATGGTGTAAGTTTTCAATAAGTAGGGCTAAAATACTCCATTGCCTTGTATACTGCATATGCTTGTTTATCAATGGAATAGTAATTTAATTATGCTCCCTATAGACTAGCACTCATAAAAGAGATAGGCCACTCATTTCCTTCATTGTCCTTATGAGTTAATACAATGTCAATCAATAAATACGAAGAAAATGTATAGAGAAGGAAATATTTGCCATAATTTAGATTAAAAAGTGTGGATGCATTGGAAATAACCTAATTTTTTCTAAGAAAAAACATATTTCTCCCATTCCTCCCACTTATATAATGCATATTTCTTAACCATCTCATGTATGGGTTTGACTATATGTGTGTAAACAGAGATGAATTTTACAAGGAAATTTATTTTCCCTAAGAAATATCGCATCGATTTATTATTCAATGGGAACGAGATCTGTGTGATAGGCTTGACCCTCTTGGGGTAAATATTTATTCTTCTCTTTGCTACGATATGCCCTAGTAGGATCCCCTCAAACACACCAAATACACTCTTCTCGGGATTCAGATAAATTCCATACTTCCGACACCACTCAAAAATATGATTTAGATGAGGTACATGATCTGAACGTCTCTTGGAAAACACAATGACATGATCTAAGTTGAAAAAAAATTCTTTGTCCAAGAAGGCCACGAAAGTTGATGTCCATCACTTTTTGAAAAGTTTTGCCAACATTGATTAGTCCAAATGACATTATTTTGAGCATGAACATTCCCCATTTAGTTTGGAATGTAATATTCAACTTGTTTGGTTCTGCTATGAGCACTTCGTTATAGCCTAAAAATTTGTCTAGTAGGGAAAACATTTCAGACCCAAATACTATATATACTATATGCTCCATGGATGGCATTGGATATTTGTCTTTATCGTGATCCCAATTAAGATTTTAGAAATCAGCACATAGGCATATTCCAATAGACTTCTTTCTTACTCAGACCAAATTGCACACCCAGGTGGAATTTCTGACATTAAATATGATCCGAGCATCCAACAACTTTCTCAATTGATTCTAAATAAGAGGCTCTTGTGTGAGATGAAATTTTCGTAGCTTTCACTGGAATGGATTCACCCCTTCTTTTATAGGAATCACATGATGGTTATGTGGGTATCATAAGTATTTAAATCATTGTATGTCCAAGAAAAGACATATTGATACTCAAGGCAACATGAAAGTACATGTTTCATTTTTTGTGGGATGTTAGGACACAACTAGCTCCAGAACTGTCTTACGTCTTAGAACCATCATAGTAAAGAGTCCAAATTTTACAAGATACTACGATATTTCCTATAAAATTGCTACTATTATTACTAGTAATACTATGTACATATATATTGCATAAGTCATTTGCACCAGCGAGAGAGCAAGGAAGGAGCTCTAGTTGTGTATCTAGTGGAATTGGAGATGGTTATTAGAGATAGCACCCAAGATCTATTTACAAGAAGAAATTACCTAAAATTAGATTATCAAAAGTGACCGACTCATTTTTCCTTTCGAAGGGTGTGACAGTGTATTTCATGTAAGGTTTTGTCTCTACCCAGATCGGATTGTTCTAACCCTTGTATAGAAGCCACATATGAGACTAGTCAATTGCAAAATACCATTGTATTTTTCTCAACCAGTCTCTACTAAGGAGTAAACCATATGCTTCCGATATGTCCACAATTATGATATTTATACATTAGTGAACTCGATCATCTTTAGATAATCTGATAGAACATTTCTAAGTTCACCAATAGCCTAGACCAAAGATCTATCCAATTGAATAATTTGTGCCTTCATTTGTCCCATTTGGCATTTATTTTCCTTGCAATAGATAATGGCATGATGTTTACGAATGCACTAGAATCCATTAGACAATTGTGAACATTATAATTAAAAATGTTGAAAGTCAATAGAAATGGAGGGAAAACAGCATTAACATCTAATGTTGTAGCATTAATGACTGACTC
Organism: Pinus taeda; assembly: GCA_000404065.3. Classification (NCBI taxonomy): domain Eukaryota; kingdom Viridiplantae; phylum Streptophyta; class Pinopsida; order Pinales; family Pinaceae; genus Pinus; species Pinus taeda. Next base: position 10,717 of record APFE030607950.1, on the reverse strand, counting down.
CAGGGGACCAGAAAACTTACCCATTACCTTTTTGGAAAAGCAGTTCCCGCTGGCCTGATATTCTTGTGAGTTCAAAAATTGAAATATTTTCATGTGTTTTATTCATATCCTTGACTATGTTGTAGTCAAGTGCAATGACCATTACTAAAGTGTCTAGGGGAGTGACTATGTTTGGCACTTCCAGAATGATGGTCTTACATTTAGTGTTCCTGGAAGTACTCTTTGCTATGGTTGTAGTTCCAGACTTGTTCGGAGCTTGGGTAATGGGTGGAGTGAGTTTCCCTAATATATCTTCCTTCAAATTTTGCCTCATCGGCTCTTGTTTAGGACCATGCAATTGAATTAACAACTTATATCCTTTTTTTCTTCTGATCTAGGGCCTCATTCGGTGATGGTTCCTCACAACTTTTCTTCACAGTGTTGAACACACAACTGAAAGTATTAGTTTCATGTCCGACACTTACGTCTCTTCAACCATCTCAGATTCTTCCTTTCCTTATGGTTTTTCATTTTTCTCATCTAAAAGTACATATTCAATGATATGTGCATCCAGAGCATTCATTTTGTGACTCCATTATGGGAATGTCTTTTCTAAATGATATTCTTGATGGAAAGAACAATATTGGTCCATGCCCATGATCTCGACATTCATCTCAATATTTTAGCTATGTGAAAACTTATCTACCTGACTATTGTTGTTACTATTGTTTTTAAACTTCTTAAGGAAGTTAAACTTTGAGGGCTTGTTGCTAACAATGGTCTTGCTTGTCCTTTTCTTTAGTTATGCCAATTCATTGGACAAATTCTAGATAGTGTAGGTTAACATTTCTAGATTAGTAGCCCCTTTCTCTTTGGTCTTGTCTAAAGAGGCCTGAGACCTTTTACCTATTTCCTTGGAGTCCTTGAATGATTCATCATCAACAATGACTATGATTGCATGCAAGGCCCTCTCCACAACATTGGCTTCTTCAAAATTTTGGGCCAATTTTTCTTTCATTGTTATCTTTAGAAATTGCAAAATGCTTAATGGCAAGGAAAAAGTATATTAATCAATTGTGATGGAGGCATGAGGTGTTGTATCTAGAGGGAGTTGGTTCAATATTTTATTGAACCAATGATTAAATTCCTTCACCGTCTCTTTTTCCCCCATTTTCGGCTTCCCTGACTGTTTCAATTACATAGTTGGCATTTTTTTCATCAACAAACTTTTCCAAGAACAAATTCTTAAACCGCCTCCAATTCTGAGTTGAATTCACAGGAAGACTATGATACCAATAAGTCACTATACCCTCTAAGATACAAGGAAAGAGTCAGCATGCAACATCATCATAATGTACCTCAAGCATGTGCAAGTGTAGGTAGAAAATATCCAAATGGTATTCTGCTTTGAGCGCTTTGTTAGGGTCATATTTTGTTAACAACTTTTCCGAGTGTCTTGGAATCTTATGTAAAATACCGGGAAGGGAAAGTGGACCCTGAGTCATCCAATCCAGACCTTAGCCTTTCATGTCTTCATCTGTATCCTCCTCCTCTTCTTCATAATATAAGGGATATTCTTCCTTTTCTTCATGTCCACCTAACCCATGGAAATTATCATCTGAAAGAACAACATTGTCTCCATCGCTCCCATTAAAAGATGGAGGTTTCTCTGGTTTTTTTGTATTTTTTGCAGACAACTCTTTGAGAGTAGCAAAAACCAAATATTCTAGTCTAGAAATCACTATCCTAATGGGAGTGGTTGTATTATTCTTTGGAAAATAAGGAATATTATATGCTCTAGGAATTAGTTTGATAGCCTTTGTGAAATTATAGTTATGGGTCAAATTTCCTAGATCTGCTCGTAAGAAATATCACAACATTGTTTAGGGCTTAGCTGAGAAGATCCACCTATTTTAGGAATACGAGTCATAGAAGTGTTGGGAATGTTTTTTCCTTATCTAGAGGAGGTATGATGTGGGTGGGTGGATTTATCAGCCATCAAAATATGGCATCCCTCCTTCTATCTCCATAAATGTTGACAGTTCTAGACTTGCCAACATTCAAGGGGTCTCCTAGATATGTGATTCCAATTAGACCTCACACCATTTGGGTTAGCAACCCCTTCTAGAATTCAACCCTACTACGGTTCACTGAAATATATTCCTTAGATTTAGCTATCAACAAGAGAGAGAGTTGCACATGCACCTTCTAAAATAAAGTAATTATGCTTGGTGAATGTTTAGTTGTAAGTGCATCAACGTTCTTCTACTGTAGGGGGGAAAGAAAGTGAGCCTCTAGGAGAGAGGTAGTAGTACCACCCTAATATCTAAAAAAATAGTCCACAAAAATGTGATGAACATTATAACCATTACAACACATTCTTAATAGAATAAGCACTAAAATAATTGAAATAGTTCAACTAGCTTAGTACTGGTGAAAAGAAACATGAACCATGAACATTCGTAGAATAGTATTACTAACATCCATAATCCATGTATAAAAACGTTTTGGCCATCAAGACTTCAAATATTAAGTAAAAGTCCCATGATACATGAATACAATGAACATCACTTGCTCCAAGGGTGGAGCGTTGGAGCCACTACTTTCTCTCCAAAAGTACTAACTTATCTCTCTTATGCCAATGGGAGATGCCAAGGTTAAAATTCCTTTACATGAGAAATGAGGAATTATTTATAACTTGAGTTGTGACCTTTGATGTCCTCATGACTCTTGAATTTCTAACTTTTAGTGAACTTTGGACTTCTACAACCTTTGAAGTTCCAAATGACTTTTGGAATTACATATGAATTTTGGTATTACATGTCCATTGGACTCCTATGATGTTTGAGTTCACATATGGATCTTATACTTCTACTCATTTGTCTTATACAATGATCTAGAATGATAATATTTATCTTCCACATCATCATATGATGAAACTAGACATGTCACTATTATGGATGACTGGGGCATGACAGTGGCCCATGACATAGATTTTCTTTAGTGGTAACATGGATACCACTATGTCTTTTTTTTATCATCATCTACTCATGGTGAATCCACCCTCCCAAGGTTCTTCAAGCATTGGAGTCCTCTTTGATCATCAAGCTTTAGGTGTGTCCTTAGCTCTTCTTGCACTTCCTTTGTTCATCCTCTTTTCCCAATCTTCCTTATGTATGATTTCCATGAGGTTCCTGGACTACCTATTTCTAAAATCACTTATGACAAGAAAATATTAGTCTAAAAATCTCCTACTCTACCATGTTTCACACATATTTTCTTGTTCATGCCAGTTCAGTGCACTTAAAATGGTGAATGGAGCTTTAGGGTGCACAGGTGCACCATGAAAGGCTGCACGATAGAGGAGGAGGAGCTTTGAGCCTTAATAATGCAGTCATGCTCCCTAAACAGGAAGATGATCAAGGTAGGACGCATGTCGCAAATCCAAAAGGTGAAGGGGAAGGCTTTGAGCTTACCAAGTGTATTATGCACCCAAGGGAGAGATGGAGGGGACATACCACAACCCTTTACTTTAAGGCTAATGTTTGAGGCTTTGTCCCTTCACGGTGCATTCATGCACCTAGGAGGCCTCAGAAAGGGAGCAGGGCACACTCTTAGAGGTTCAAGGCTTAGGCTTCATGCCTTCAGGGTGTTACAGTGCACTCAAGTCAGGTTAGGAGGGTGTAGGGCACATAAGTGAAGGTTGAAGTGCTAAGCTTTGAGTCTTTGAGATGTGCCAGTGCACTCAATGATGATGCACTTCTTCGAGTCGAAGGAGTGTGCTCAAGGAAGACTTCGTAATTTGAGGGTGTAGTTTGGGACAGGGAAGGGGCTACATGCTTTTGGAGTGTGCCCATATCTTAAGGAGGGTTTAGGAGGCACTTCTAAATGGTGAAGAATCACCCATCAAGGATTCAGAGTGCACACATGAACTCTTGGCATTAATGGGATCATTTGGAACCAAAATGATTGATGGGTAGCGAAGATAACTTCTTCACATAAAACCACGTGTGCACATACTAACTCATCAATAAAACTTATAAAAAATTAACCAAAAATGAATATAAATGAAAATGCCACTTTATGCACTTTCCCTAACTATAAATAGTGAAGTGTGTGTGACTGCGACCTAAAAGTGTCATTTTACAAGAAGAAAGGTGGTGTGGCCATGAAATCCATCTAAGGATAATAAAATCAGTGTGGTGACACTTAAGAACATTGAAAACATATGAGTCAACACAAAACAACACTTGATGACCAAGGTGACATTTCATCTAACAATGAGGTAGGATCCAAAATTTAGATGTAGTGAAATTTTGGAGGTTGGTGTAGCAGTGATAGCACATTGTCAATATAAACCAACACCTATCACAATGCATATATCGGGATTCAACATATATAAAATAAATGCATGTAAACAAAGTTTGGATGTGACTAATGCTCACATAATTTTAAACATCTCAAAACACCTAATTCACCTTCAAATGCACAACACACCACTGCATTCCAATGCACATTCAATGTATAAAGTCATCATTTGATTGAGGGAACCATTCAACTCTTTTCCAAACTGAATAGTGTTATAGATATATTTGGGCACTGCAACCCCAATCACATATGTCCATAAACCAAGGGCTTCTAAACCCCTAAAAGTGTTGCTTCATACCCTAAAGGATCAAGGTCAACTGATTGCATCATTTCCTAGAAGTTCTCCTTGAAAAAATGGTCAAAACTGGTCAAAACTAGACCATACAGACTACTCCATGCTAAGGGTGCAATGCATCTCACCTGCTACACACAAAGGGTGCGATGCATACTGAAAAACCCTTCTATAGGGTGCGATGAGCGAGAGTAGACAAATGGCAGAGGCTGTTTGCTAGGTGGAAACCCAGAGAATCTTCTAGAAATTGCTCATATGACACTTGCCTCTTTGAATTCGCCCAGGGATGAGTAAGAGATCATGAAATCTCCAAGTGGAACCAAGAACTATCAGTGAAATGACACTAATCAATATCCTAGAAGCTGATTGACCCCTTGTAAATATCTATATATGGATCCCTCATCCTAGAGATCCAGAGGCTGGAATTTTGTATTTTGTAAGGAAGTGCTATTGGTTTCTCTGTGAAGCATTGTATTGTTGGGTGATCTAGCTTTTCATGAGGTTAAGAGGGCTTTCATGCTGGGAGGATGGTGCTGGATCAGATAGCTGGGTCGTAATCCTCTCTTATACTACTTCTATCAATAAAGTTATTTGAGTTTTCCTCCATATACTTGTATATTTTTGAATCTTGTATTTGTGTATTCATTTGTATGGTTAATGTACATCTGATCCTATATTGTTTATGGTTATAGATCTCTATGCTTTGATGGTATTTTGCTGCTTTGACTCTACGAGTGTTCTTTGAAGAGGGACAAGTGATGAAGGAGTGGTAAAGATCTGTCAAAGGAGAGAGGAAACAAGCAAGGAGCCAAGCGAAAGACTAAGGTTGGTGCTCTCTGGTTCTCTCTCATCTATCTCTCATAAAGGAAAATGCAAGTTACTTTGAATTGTTTGTTTCTAAGACAACTACCCGTCTTAGTGGGACTAGTAGATCTGAGTAGACACTAGTTTTCTCAGAAACAAAATGGCGACTCCATTGGGGAGTGAATAGTATGTTTGTTTGTTCTTGTTGTTAGCTTTATAAACTACAGATAGAGCCTAAAGTTAAGCCAGCTAGCCTTCGAACTGCTTTTGCTATGCAACTGCAAAGTAGATCAACGTTGCTTTAGTTGATCTCCAGGTTAGTTTATGAATTGAACATCTAACTTGCAAACATCCTAAGAGCCTTGGTGGTAGCTCAATAACCTCATTAGATCAGCCCCTATACTTTGTGTTTACTATATATCATAAGCTCAGCCTAAATCCCTAAACTTAGCTACAAACTGTGGGTGAAAACCAAGCTCAGTCACATCCGTGGACCATCGCACCATCTCTCATTGGCAGTCTGGATGCATCACACCTCCTGTTCTCTGTAGGTGAGATGCATCCCTGTTTCCCTTAAGGACAGGGTGATGATTGAGTAAGACTATTTCTGCCTCCAGATTTTGGTTGTTTCTTCATTGTTTTCAGCGCTATTCAGTAGTTTTTCTCTCTATGATCAGTATATCATTGTTGAAACCTTCTTCATTTACATTATTTAGCCTCCATTGATAAGGAATTGTGAATTTTTTTTTATGTATTTTTCATCATTTACGGTCCTCCTTTGCAAATAGTAGCTTAATCAAACTATCGTCTTTTGGTTTGGAAGTGTCACAACTGTCATTTTCAGTCAAGAAAAAAAGTGTCGTAAAGTCTTCCTCTTTCAGATAGTCAATTATACTTTTTCCATTGTATTTGATTTGAATTGTCAATTCTTTGAAGTATCAAAAATAGTTTTCCATTGGAAAGTGAAAGTGTGGTCTTAGTCTTCCTTTCATTTTTGAAAAGAAATTCTTAAAGTGTCGCTTTGAGGAAAAGTAGTTCAAATCTGTACTTATTTTTCTTCTTGTCATTCTCACGTTAAGGAAAAAAAAAAAAAAAAAAAAAAAAAAAAAAAAAAAAAAAAAAGCATTTTCATTAGAATGCATGCGGAAATTGACTTTATGAAAGTGATTTTAGTAGTGTGTCTTGCTCTCATGTTGGAAACATTTCTCTTTCTTTCCTTAGTAAGCTAGATTTCATTTGCTAACAGCAATAATGTCTGTTTATCTCTATAGATTGATTATTTGGAATTGCTTATCTTACATCACACGATGAACCTTGAAAGAAAACTTCTTAAGAAAGATCAACGATAAAAAACCTTTCCATGAACATAAAATGCTTTTTGAAAATACCACACAACATCTAGAGTCTAGGCTAGAGACGTTTCGGATCGTAAAGCCTAGTAACTATCGTTTTCTTGTAGAGTTGGGTGATTCCTCCTCTTTTGATACGACAAGTGCCAGTATAGACTTGTGCTCCGTGTACCATCGAGTATAATTGGTCACAATAGCTGAAGTTATCCGTTTATCCTTGGAAGGGCGTGTCTGCCGCACTTATCGTCCAATGCACTGAACACATATTCAGGAGATTGGACTAACCGTATGTAAAGTTATATTTGTAGTTTTGCGATTGGGTTTGTAATCCCTCTATCTATTTCTAGAGTAGTCACTTTCATTCCTTTTCAGACTCCTTAAAAGAAAAGTTCCATCTGAGCACTTGTCACTTTAGGCTCATTAAAAATCGAAGGCAACTAGAGTCATCTTTAGCTTTTTCTCAACTCTTAAAAATTGAAAAAGCAAGCTGTGTCAAAGCGTCATAAAATTTATTTTATCCGGAATAACATCACTTTTCCCTCGTTGATCTTAGGCTGAGAATATGGAGTCCACGAATCAAGGGTTTCCCCTTGGGGGGAATCCTAGTCCTTTCTCTTCTTGGGGAGATATTGGTGCTCCTTATATGGCTACATTGTCCCTTGCAGGATTGACAATTGGCCTGCTAGTATGACTATTCTTGACCTCTGTCATTCAAAACACCATAATTCCTCAGCAATCAAATCAGCAACCAGATGATACTGAAGTTGCTCCCCAACCTTCCATTTCATTTGTTTCTCCCTCTCATTCTTCCTCTTCACTTGGTGAAACTAGTAGCACTAAAGGGAAGGAGAAGAAGAAGAAGAAGCCAATGGAAAAAGGGGGCAACCATGCATCTTCTAGTGAAAATCCACACATTGCACCATCCAAACCTAAATTTCCATGTGCCATTTGCAAAGGAGACCACTATCATTGAGATTTTCCTTACATCCCACGGATCTTGAGAGACTGGTCTCCCCACTTGCACAATTCGGTGTCTTCAACCTCTGACGATCATGTTGAGAGTAGACCGTCAACTAGTGAAAATTAAGTCAATGGACAAAAAGGAAGATCTAAATTTCCTTGTAGGTTGTGTGCAGGCGATCATGCGCTCCACCATTGTCCCTTCCTGGATGAAGCTAAAAGAGTCTTGGATAACCGTCTTGCTTCACCGCAGCGACTTCCACATGGATACAAGAAACTCTTGCCAAGTCCATTTCTAGTTGAAAATCTGACTCACACACCTCTATTGTCGGTCGAAACACGTATCATTGAAGATAAACCCTCTATGTCCACACTGGACCAAAATCAACAGGTCAAGACGGCAGTCAACCTAGTCTTGCCTTTAGAAGGTTCTCCTTCAGATGATACAGTCTCCAAAGAGAATGAGAACGACACCATTCAAATTCTTTTTGTTAACACAAAATCTGATGAAAATGGCGGCAATCTACCCGTTCCTTTACCACAAGAAGGAAGTTCCTCAGTTCAAGAGATTCTTCCAGCCATTTATTCAGTCCCTCATCGAAGTAATCTAGTCGTTTCCTTTGACTGGTATCTACTAGCGAGACCCCGCCTACCATCTAGTGTGCCATTCTAGATCATAGTACAAGCTTACAGAATGATCATGGCTAGCACTATCATAGATGAAGGGGCCTCCACAAGTATCCTTTCCTCAACTACTTGGAAAGTGCTTGGTTTGCCATCGCTTCTTCTTGAGATTCGAAAACTGTCAGGCTTCAATAAAGGAACTAATCGACCGTTAGGGATCCTTCCAAATTTGCCTATAACTCTGAGAAGGAAAACCATTCATCTTAACGTGATGGTAGTCCAAGGGCCACTAGATTACAATCTACTCTGTGGGCGTGACTACATTTATAGTATGGGAGCTATTGTTTCCTCACTCTTTCGGGTGATGTGTTTCTCGTATGAAGGCAGAATGATCCAACTCGTTGACCAGCTTTCATTCCCCAGTTCAAACACGGCTACTAGTCAAATACCATCCCTAAATGGTCTTTTTGCACAAGGAATGTATCATCAACATCTAGTCCATCCACCTAATGATTGCGAGTGATTTGGTGAATGTGACGAAACCCAGGGGGCACGTGCCCTATCCTACTACGACAGGAAAACCCCAGATATAAGATATATTTCCTCATAGGATATATAACCCATTTGACACACCCATCCATTTAGGAAAATGGGATTAGTCTAGAATAGGATTTCCTCATCGAAGGTTACGTGATTAGAAGCTCACACCATTCACCTTTGTCTATTTCGATGGACAAAGCCAAGGAAGTGTTTTGGCTACTACACGGATGAAACAATCTTGCTTTAATGCAAGGACTTCCATATGGTAACCTGGAAACTCTACTTTTCTTTATACCTAGGGGCATGCGAACTTTTTTTATGCAAGTGAAAAGCAACCAACGTAACTCTAACCCCGTAGTTTTTACTAACTTCAACTGCTTAAGTTAGGTGATTGGTCTGGTCAACCATTCACCTTTGCCTAGACCGACAGTGACGGCAATGTAATGGAGATGTTTCTATGAAACTATCCTACCTAACCTCAGTAGTTCATTAACCCTTATGACGGTAGTTGGTCGTTCCTAGCTTGCATACAAAAGGCTTCGAAGAAACGTTTCGCATGGGGCAAGCTCCCTAAAAAATGAACCTACTAATGAGAGACATCCTTATTAAATGACTGGCATGAGTAGGTTTACATGAAGTTCAAGCTTGTTAAAAAATAAACCTAGCAATGAGCATATGTTCCCCTAGAGTTCAAGCTCATTAAAAAATGAACCCACCTTTGGTAAATAACCTTTGTGATCGTATTGCTATCAGCTTTTGAGCCTTGGTCATGTTCTTTCCATCACCTCCACTCTTTTAGCCAATCATACACCTCCACTTGATTTTTTACCCTTTTGAGGAACAACTGCGATGAGTGATTCTGTTAGCCACCTTCTTTACATTGCCATGATTGAAAAGTTCCAAACTCACCTAGAACCAACTGCTACCCAAAAACATCACTCGTTCCTCAAAAAATGAGTCTCTTTTAAGCTCTTTTTAGACTCATAAAATATAAAAATATTGTCGAGCAATTGGCCTCTCTAGCTCATTAAAGTGATTGGAAGTGCCATCCCTCTTGTATTTTAATATTTTTGGACCTCAGGGACCATTACAAGAAAATATCGAGAACTTGTCTTTTTTGGCTCGCTAAAGTGATCGGAAAAGTCATCCCTTTCGTATTATTTTATACTTTTTTGGACTTAAGGGATTATACTACGAAAAAAGACTACTGGAGTTTCCTTTCCATCTCTATTCAGACTCTCTAAAACTGAAAAGGACCGAGTAATCTTTATCGTTAAAATCATTAAAGCAATAGCGACAAACTTGCCCATATGGACAAGAGTGAGATTCACTATCTCTAGGCTCGCTAAAACATAGCGACAAGTTTGCCTGAAGGGAAAATTATAGAACAAGCATATGTAATCCTCCTCAAGCTTGACAAGAATAAAGAGGTACTAGTTAGCAATGACTGGGGAAAAAGGGAAGAAAACATGAAGAACTTCATTGGTAGCAGGTCACTCTTGAACATGACAATTTCACTGCATCACCATGATTGAGTCAGGTTGGGTTATTCCATTCACTGGTCATATCACCATTGGTCCTCCGTACCATCCATTTTTGGGGTTAACGCTACCTATCCATTTCAGTGTCACCGATATGTTCAAGAGAAGTCACTTAGAGAATTTACCAACCCAGCTAATGCCTCATCCACTGCAATACCTTCATGCTCCATTCTTTCATGACCACCACCCTGAACCTTGTATCATCAGATCATTTTCACCTCCACAAAATCATTTGCTCCGTTTCGTGTCGTAGATGTGGG
>APFE030607947.1:0-11472 GCA_000404065.3 Pinus taeda | reverse complement strand
GGTTCTCCCAGGTAGAGGGAGTTGATTTTGAGGAGACCTTCGCTCCCGTGGCTCGATATACTTCGATTCGCTCCATTATATCGATAGCAGCAGAGATGGGTTGGAAGATCCACCAGATGGATGTGAAGACCGCATTTCTCAATGGCTTCATACAGGAGGAGGTGTACATTGAGCAGCCACAGGGCTTTGAGGTGCATGGGAAGGAGTCCCATGTGTGCAGACTGAAGAGGGCCCTTTATGGCTGAAGCAAGCTCCCAGAGCTTGCTACTCCAGGATAGATACTTATTTGCAGGGGATGGGTTTCACAAAGAGTGAGGCAGATCCGAACCTTTTACTTTATTGTGATAGGTGAGGAGCCTCTCATTCTGGTGCTGTATGTGGATGACTTGGTCATTACAGGTGTAGAGAGACTCATAGAGCACTGCAAGAGAGATCTTGCGACGGAGTTTGAGATGAAAGACATTGGCTTGATGCATTACTTTTTGGGTTTGGAGGTGTGGCAGGAGAAGGGGCATTTCTTCCTGGGGCAGGGGAAGTATATTGTGGACATCCTTAGCAGATTCCACATGGAGGATTGTAGACCCATGTCGACACCGATGATTACCAACTGGAAGAAGCTTCATGCTTCGGATTCCGAGTTGGTGGATCCACATTGTACAGGCAGCTGATTGGTTCCTTCATGTATTTGGTCAACACTAGACCAGATATTTGTTTTGCAGTCAACACGATGAGTCAGTTTATGTGTGAGCCTAGGAAGGTTCACTGGGTGGATGCAAAACACATTTTGCGGTACTTGCAGGGGACAGTAGATTATGGTCTGGACTACAGGCAGGGAGATGGAGTGAGATTGGTAGGATACACTGATTCTGATTGGGCAGGTTGTGCTTCTGATAGGAAGAGCACTTCAGGGTGTTGTTTTGGGTTGGGTCAGCAGTAGTGTCATGGTTCAGCCGGAAGCAGCAGTCAGTAGCACTGAGTTCAGCAGAAGCAGAGTATATGGTAGCCAATCTAGCTAGTTGTGAGGCCATCTGGCTTCGCAAGATGTTGTTTGGCTTATTTGGTCAGCCGTTGAGACTTTCAGTGATTTACTGTGATAATCAGAGTTGCATTAAACTCACGGAGAATTCAGTATTTCATGACAGGTCAAAGCATATCGGGATCAGATATCATTTCATCAGAGACTATGTTCAGAAGGGAGCTGTGAAGTTTGAGTATATTTCCACTGATGAGCAGGTAGCAGACATTCTTACCAAAGCCTTACCACGGGGCAAGCATGTTTACTTCAGAGACAAGATGGGTGTGGTGAGGACACCTTCCTCGGTAAGAGGGAGTGTTGAAATTTGGTACCGGAGGACAGTTGGTTCCCTTAGGCTTTGATCTTTGGCCTAGGGAAAAGTGTCCAAAAGATTTTAATTTTTCTCCTAAAGTAACTTTATAATTTTTATAAAGTTAAATCTAATTTAAAAGTGACTTTAAGTGATAAAGTTACTAAAGTCTAATTTTAAAGTGACTTTAATAAAGTTAATATAAAATTAGAAAGGAAAAGTGACTTTGGAAATAAATGACTAAGTGGGTCTTTATTAAAGTGGGGTGAATTAAAAAATAGAAAGTGAGATTTAAATGTGCATTTAATCTCAGCCATTGATCTAAATCTATTTTCAGCCATTGGATTTAGAGATCACCCAAAAGTCACTTGGAGTTATATTAAAGGAGGAAAAGGAGGAAAAGATCATTCATTCTTTCATGAGCAGATTGGGAGAAGGAGAGCAAGGGAGCAAGGGAGATTTCTGGACAAGAAGAAGAAAGAGGCAACAGTTTGGCACACATACCAGGCAGCTCTTCAGCAAAATCAGAACAGCAGAAAGACAAGTTTCCAGGTGGTCCGTTGGGCTGAAAAACGGATAAGTTTGCTTGCTGAAAAAATCATTTTGCTGTAATTTTTTGCTGAAATTTTCTTGCTGTAAAAAGATATTTTTCAAAAATAAAGAAGAGCTCTCAAACTGGTTTTCCCCAAGAGTTGTAGGGGGTTTTTCCAGGGTCACGTTGACCAAAAATATCAGTGTTTTAATGTGTTTTTATGGCTGTTTATTACTGCTAATTTTTACTTCTGCAATTTCCAGCATTCTGTAAATTTTCCAGAATTTGTGTTTTCAGCAAAATTTATTTTTCCAGCTTGTTGAATGTATGGTTATGGGAAAGGGCATTTAACTACATGGGAGAAATAAGGAGAAACTGAAAACCGGGGTGGGAAAACAGAAATTTTAACATGCGAGGATTTCTTAGGTTGATAGGGTATTATCACAAGTTTGTTAAGAATTATGTGGGAATAGAAGTACGACTAACAACATTACTGAAGAAATATGCATTTTCTTGGACTCTAGAAGCAACAAAAACCTTTGAACATCTTAAAGAGGAAATGTGTCAAGCACCTGTCTTAGCTACACCAAACTTCACAAAAACATTTATTGTGGAATGTGATGCCTAGGGAAATGGAATTGGTGTTGTTTTAATACAATAAGAAAGACCCATTTCTTTCAAAAGTCGTCCAATCAAAGGAAATTATTTACACAAAGCTATTTATGAGAAGCAAATGTTGGCAATACTACATGCACTTAAGAAATGGTGACCTTACCTAATGGGAAGACACTTCAAGGTAAAAAAAAATCATGATAGTCTTAAATACTTTTTAGAACAAATATTATCTTTAGAAGAGCAGAAAAAATGGGTCACAAAGATGTTGGGTTATGACTTTGAATTCATCTACAAAAAAGGGAAGAAAAATGTTGTTGCAAATGAACTCTTAAGAAATGATGAGGATGTGGAAGCATTGCTTTGTGTCATTTCTGTTATCCAACTAGATTGATAAACAAAGCAAGGGATGAATGGAAGAATGACGAAGAAGTGTGGGCACTAATTCAAAAATTATATTGAGACCCCAGTACATCTGATACATTTAGCTAGAAAAATTATTCTTTATGGTACAAATATCGCTTATACATCTATAAGAATTAATGACTCAAACAAAATATTCTTATGGAATTGCACACCTTTCCCTTGTGGTGGAATGTTTGGTTTTCAAACAAATTAAAGTTGAAACAATTAAGACCCCAGGTCTATTATAACCTTTATCCATTTCAAGTCAATGTTGGGAGGAGGTTTCAATGGATTTTATCATAGGTTTACCCAAGTCTGAAGGAAACAGTGTCATCATGGTGGTAGTTGATAGACTTACCAAGTATGCACACTTTTGTGCATTATCTCATCCATTTAAAGCTAGTTCAGGTTCCACTACATTTATGGAAACAATTGAAAAGCTACATGAAACCCAAAGATTATTGTAAGTGACAGAGATCCCATTTTCACTGGAAATTTTTGGACATAATTATTTTCTTCTTTGGGTACTCAGTTAGCTCGTACCTCATCTTATAATCCTCAATCTGATGGGAAAACTGAGATAGTGGACATATGTTTGGAAGGATATCTTTGTTGCTTTGTATCTGATAAACATACTTAATGGGTCAAATGGTTGCCTCTGGCTAAATGGTGGTATAACACTTCCTTCCATATTGCAGCAAAAATGACCCCATTTATGGCAATTTATGGATATCATCCACCATCCATCACTTCATATTTAAGATATAAATCTAAGATTAAAGTAGTGGAAGATCGCATTGATCATCAACAACAATTTCTCCAACTCTTAAAGGATAAACTCACTTTGGCACATAATAGAATGAAACAACGGGCATATCAACATCGCAGCGAAAGAAGTTTTGATGTAGGTGAATGGGTATTTCTATGGCTACAACCACACAAATAAATGTCACTCAAGCAAGCTAAGAAGGATAATACATTATCACCAAAGTATTATGGTCCGTACAAGTGTTGCAAAAGTTTGGTATTATGGCATACAAATTGGAGCTTCCTACAACATACTGAGTGCACCCAATTTTCTATGTTTCATGCTTAAAGAAGGTTATAGGTGACAAGATCCTAGTTCAAACAATATTGCTAAAACTTGATGAGGAAGGAAAAATCATATTGGAACCTGAAGTAGTCAAAAAAACAAAAACTTGACAGCTACGAAATTGATCAATTTCAAAATATCCCATCAAGTGGAAGAACTTACCCGCTGAAAATTCCACATGGGAGGATGGTAATTTTATACAGAAGCATCCAGAACTACTCAAGCGTTGAGGACAACACTTTTCTGAAGTAGAGGGTCATGTTAGGTCCCTATAATACTAGTGTATTCCCTTATTATTATTTCCATTGTAGCCCCTTATTGTTATTTTTTTTCCCATTTTGTCCTCATATTGTTATTATTGTTCCCCGTAGAAGCCCACTATTATTATTTTTATGCCCTTACATTATTATTATTATGTCATATTTGACTATATTATGACCCCTTAGACTCCTATATATAGAAAGGAGTTCTTGTCAGTTGTATCATCCAAGAATTGTTCATTTGTGTAATGTAAAAGAGGTTTCTCCCTTGAAGAGGTTGATTTTGAAGTCGTTTTTCTATCTTTTCTTCTATTTTGTGAGCTAGTTACATAACATACAATACTGAGGCTCATCAATTTTTGGTGCCATTGCTGAGGAGGTGTCTAGGTAGATTTAATTTATTCTTTTCTTTCTAATTTTCATTCAGTAGGTTGGTGTTATCCTTCTTTCTTTCTATTTTACAAGTGATTCTGAAAAAGACCTAAAAAAATAGAGAAGATTTATTTCATGCCTTGTAGGAGTAGAGACAATTTAGAGATATTTTTGCCAAATACCCCCACACCATTAGACAGTAAACCTTCCCTCTTCTTCGGTGGCTATCATCTTCCCTCTCCGATTGTAGGGGAGTTAGAGGACCCATTAGGTGAGAAAATAGAGATATTTGAAGAGCTTATTGGGGAAGAAGAAGAAGAAACCATTCCACACACTTACACCATGGCTGAAAATAGAAATAGAACTAAAAACGATAATGAAGGTGGTTTTCCTATTAGACAAACTAATGTATATGCTATGATTAAAACACAATCCCCTCTTCCCTTCCTCACTTCCATTGATTAACCTCAAAGGAACCTGATACCTTTTTGTTTGAGTTTGGTATCATTTACAGAATTTATGATTATACCTCTGATGACTAGAAGTTGAAGTTGTTCCCATCCACCCTTAAGGAATCCTTCAATGACAAGTATAGGGACTGCTGTAGGTCCAAGGACATGAAAGAGGAAATCTTCAGAATGACCTAGGGACATGATGAATCCTTGGAGGATTATGAGGAAATGTTTCAACTTAGCTACAAAAGGGCCATATGCACCCTTGATCCTGAATCACTCAAGTTAGTCCTTCTTAGAGGGATCAAGGAAGATATCCTAGAAACCCTAAACATGTTGTCTAGAGGGGACATCTATCCTCTATCTTATGATGACATCAAGATAGTTTTCAAAAATCACTCTAGGGCTACTAGAAAGAAGGGTAGGGCCAATCAATCCTTGGCCAATTCCTCTTCTTCCAACACATCTATTAAGAGTGAAATTGGAAACATGTTGGAAGACTTTAAAAGTGAAATGTTGCATACATGTGCTCTACAAATGGAAAACATGTAGATCAAAAGAAAGCAAGTGGAAGTAGAGAGAGACTTAGCTATATTTTTCTCTAGATGCACTAGAAGGCACCCAATAAACGAATTTTCATTGAATGTTATAGAGTATGCTCAGTCTGTGAGGAAAACCACTCCACAGATAAGTGCCCTTCTCTACCTGGATTGAAAGTTTTATATCAAGGAACTGAAGGTGGGGGTGAATAACTTTGTTATATCAACCAAAGGAGGCCCCAAGGACCTCGACCACACTAGTAGGGCATGCAAGGGGCATCCTACTCCTACTAGAATACCAATTAGAATGCATCTCTTCCCCCTTGTTGTTTTCCTCCTCATCCTTCATGGTCGACACCGTCTCCTTGGTCTTATTCACCTCAATACCCTTCGCGACCTTCCAGTCAGTCATTTGAGCCATATGTTCCCCCACATCCTCAGTGGAATACCCCATCATAGGGGCGGAAGCCCCCATTCAACCAATCTCTAGCCTTACTGCATCCACCTCCATCTCAACCACAACTCATTCATCCTACTCCACCTAAGAAACCTCAGATGCTTACTTAATGAAATGTGAACCCAAACAACGAACATCCAAAACATGTCTACAATGGAGAGACATTCTACCCTTCCTATGATGTGGAAATTAGCGAAATCAACCTCAAGTATGGGAGAGTGCTTCCAGATAACCAACCTCCATCTCCACTTGAGGAGCTTGAAGAGGAAAAGGAAGAAATTGTTCCTAAATCTAATCAACCTGCTTTTCATGAAAGATTGATCCATCCTAGTCAGCACACCCTAAATGATACTAAACTTCTAGGAGAATTGAAAAACTTGTGTGTTAAAATCCCACTTCTCCAAGCCATCAAGTATGTCCCCATATACAACAAGCTAATCAAGTAGAAATTCTTCAAACATCCAGGGAGGAGAAAGAAAGACACCCCTACCATTAATGTCATTGGATAATTTTCTAACTTAATGCTGGGGAGAGTGATTTTCCCAAAGTATCTAGACTATGGAAGTCCTATGGTAGATGTGCACATTGATGGAATCGTTGTCCCCCACACCTTGATTGATCTTGGGGCTTCCATCAATGTGATGACTAGGGATACCATGCTCAAATTGAATCTCCAAGGATCATTAATAAAGACCACAACAATATTGCAGCTTGCAGACAAATCCACAGTAGCTCTTAAGGGAGTTGTTGAGAATGTGATGGTCTCTATTGATTCTTGGGAGTACCATGCTGAATTCTTAGTTGTCCATTCCAATACCAAATTCAATGGTTATCCTGTCATCCTTGGAATGCCATGGCTAGCCAGTGTTGATGCTTACATATGTTGTAAGGTTGGGAACATGGCCAATAACAATGGGCATTTGTCCAAATAGTTGGTCTTCTACCCTCCTGCTTAACCATCCCTAGAGAATGAATTACCCTTATGGTTGGAAGAGGAAGAGGAAGATGAGTTATACCATACCACATCCTACCCAATCTATACCCTAGATACTATTATAGGCGGGGGGAAACTTGATGAAGGTGACCTAATTGATCAAATCCTCCAGAACCAATCCCCCAGCACCATGCCTCTTGATGAGATGGTGAAGAAATCATAAGATAACCCTTGGACTGATTTGTGCCTAGTTGACTCAAGTCCTTCTCATATCAAAATGGTAGAATTTGTTCCATCTAAAACATTGAAAATCAACCCCTCTCTCTCAACCCATCAGGAAGAGAAGTTGTGTAACATGTGAAGAGAGCGCTTGGATACTTTTTCCTGGAGCTAAAAGGAAATGAAGGGAGTGCATCCTTCTGTATGTACTCATGACATCTACATTAAGGAAGGATGCAAATCAATGTGCCAATCTCAGAGGAGAATGAACCCAACCCTCAAAGACATAGTCAAAGAAGAACGCAGAATTTGTTAGATGCAAGGTTCATTTACCCCATCTCAGATAGTGAGTTGGTGTCTCCTCTAGTTCTGGTCCCAAAGAAGAATTTAAAATGGAGGATATGTGTAGATTACAGAGAGTTAAAAAAAGACACTAAAAAATACCATTTCCCTCTACCTTTCATTGACAAGTCTTGGATGGTCTTGCAGGAAAGAGATTATTCTCTTTACTAGATGGATTCAATGGTTATAATCAGATCCAGATCAATGCAGAGGACCAAGATAAAACCACATTCACTAGTCCTTGGGGTACCTTTTCTTATAGGGTCCTTCCTTTTGGATTATGTAATGCCCCTACCACTTTTCAAAGGGTAGTTCTAAGCATCTTTGTTGAGCTAGTCCATGACTCTGTAGAAATATATATGGATGATTTCACTCCCTATGGGTGTGATTTCCTAGAGGCTCTCTCTAACTTGGGGAAAGTATTAAATAAATTCATTGAAATGAACCTATAATCTAGTCCCGAGAAGTGTGAATTACTAATGAATGCAGGAGTTGTTCTGGGTCACTAGATACCCAAGGACTACAAGTGGACCCAAATAAAATTGTTATCATAAAAAGGGTCCCTAGTCCTCAAAAGCAGATGGATGTTAGGGGTTTCTTGGGATTAGCTAGATAATATAGGAGATTCATCAAAGAATTCAGCAAAGTAGGCTCACCATAGTTTGGACTGCTAGGAAAGGACTCTTAAATTTGTTGTTTAGAAAGTTGCCAAGAGGCCCTAGAAATTTTGAAGGACAAGTTAACTACTGCACCCATACGCAGAGGCCCAAATTTGGCTCTTCCTTTCCATATCCATGTTGATGCATCTGATAAATATATAGGATCATCTCTAGGCCAGATAGATGACAAGTTTCCTTACACCATTTACTTCATTAGCAAAAATCTGTCCAAGGTTGAATTGAACTACATTGTGACTGAAAAGGAAATCCTAGCTCTTGTCCACTCCCTAAACAAATTCATACACTACATCACTAGTTATCAAATATTTATGCATACTGACCATGCTGCCATCAAATACTTAATGAACAAACCTGATGTGAATGCTAGAATTATTAGATGGTTTCTTCTATTACAACAGTTTGATTTAACTATCAATAATAAGCTAGGAAGAGAAAATGTAGTTGCATATTTTTTGTTTAGAATTTCTTTTTCTATAGGTGAGGAAAGAATCTTTGATGATCAACTGCCAGATGAGCATTTATTTTCTATTTTAGTTCTCTCCCCATGGTTTTCTAGCATAGCCAACTACCTAGTTGCTCCACAGTTCCCTCCAAATCTGTCATCCAAGGAAAAGAGCTAAATTGTAAGGAAGAGTGCCCCATTCACATGGATTGGGGGAAATATCTTCAAGTTGGGCCCATATCAAATTTTGAGGAGGTGTGTCAGGGAGGAGGAAATCTTTGACATCCTTCTAGCTTATCATGATGGGTCTTGTGGAGGTCACTTTGCAGCTAAGAGGACCACTTTCAAGGTACTACAAGTTGGCTTCTACTAGCCCACTATCCACCAAGATGCAAGAAGATACACCCATCGATGTGATTAGTGCCAGAGAATGGGGAAACGTACCCCCAAGGATGAAATTCCCTTGTAGTCTCAGATGGCTCTAGACCCATTTGATAAGTGGGGCATCAATTTCATTGGGCCCATTGATCCACCATCAGGGTAGAAAAAGTACATCATTGTATGCACTGATTATTTGACAAAGTGGGCTGACACCAAGGCTATCAAGGTAGCAACATAAGATAAAGTGGTTGAGTTCTTAAGGGAGAATGTATTTTACAAGTTTGGGTACCCTTGAGAACTAGTCATTGATCAGGGAGCTCAACTCACATCACATATGATCGAGAATTTATTGGAGTAGCATAGGATAAAACACAGGAAGTCAACTACCTATCATCCTTAGGCCAATGGACAAGTAGAGGTCACTAATGGAGCATTGGAAGGCATCCTCACCAAGGGTGTGAGCAACAACAAAAAAGATTGGGTTGATAGACTAGTAAAGGCCACTTGGCCCTATAATACAACCTGGAATCCAACCATTGCCTTCACCCCTTATGACTTGGTCTATGGAAATAAAGATCTTCTCTCAATTTAGTTTGAGTACAACAGTTTGAGAATGGAAGCACAGTTGGATTTGGATGTTACAAAGGCACAACAAAAGAGGCTGCTCCAGCTCAATGGTTTGGACGAATTCAGGATGCAAGCCCTACTACACACTAATGCTATTCAAGTACAAAGGAAGGTTTGGCATAACAAGAACATCAAGGACAAGGTTTTTCAAGAAGGGGATTGGGATCTACTATATGACTCCAGGTTCAAGGAATTCAAAGGAAAATTGATGACTAGGTGGATGGGCCCATATCTGATAGAGAAGTTCTATGAAAATTGGGCTATTCAAATTAGGACCATTGATGAGGAAGGTATTCCCTTTCTTGTCAATGGATACAAATTGAAAGTCTGTAAAAGACCTCTATCCAGGGAAGAGTTCATCAGTACAATTAGTAAGGAGATAAATGTTTTTGGAATTGTCTTAGCTTCCAGGTCACACAATTATTGAAGACTGTTTTTATTTTTGTGAAAAAAAAGAGAAAAAAACAATAATGGGCCTAGACGAAAACCTCTATGAGGCATTTGAGGCCAACTCTCAGGTTGAAAATCTCTTTGAGGCAACCCAAGAGTGAAAAAAAAAGATCCATAGGTGAAAACCTCATTTGAAGCATCGAGGGCAGGGAGGTAGGATGAAATCCTCTTCTGGATAAACATGTGTGTATTTCAAAGCAAAAAGGAAAAAAGAGGAAAAAAAACCAAAAGTGTCATGGCAGGGACCTCAAACCTTCCCACTAATAAATTCTATGATTCTGTAGGTTTTTGAAGGAAATAAAAGATTCATAGATATAGGGACAACATGCCAAGAATAATCTCATTTTTTCCTCCATCCACTCCATCTCATTCATCCCTACCATGTCCTCATCACTCATCTCCATTTTTAGGCATTAAAAATCATTTTTTTGGCATTTTATAGCTTGCTGTAGGATGCCTTGTAGCTGCTGCTACAGGAAGATCCTGTAGCACTACAGGATGTCTTGAAATGCTACAACAAAAGGGTACTGATAGGAAAATCATTATGCAGGCCTATTATAGGTGGATTTGAGACCCTACACCTCATCATGCCTCACCCATCATCAATGTTCCAAGTGATCATATCCATACCTAGCTCTATGTCATTCAAAAAAAAGCACATTAAAATGAAAAAAGATAAAAGGAAAAAGAAAAAAAGAGAGGCCCAGAGGACATGTCCTCCCTTTCCTCAACCATTCACCACTCCATATCAGCCTTCATCATCATTCTCCAACCCCTACAGCACTACCCATCCTTGCTCTGAGAAAAATCCCTGAAAAGAGGAAGAAAAAGGAAATTATAGGGTTTCTTGTAGCAACTATAGGATCTCTTGTAGCAACCTGTGCCATCACTACAACCAACTTGAGCTTGCATTGTCCTTCACCACCAAACCAAAGGGAGCACCAACATCTCTGAAGACCTTATTTCTCCTAGCTATATCTCCACAACAACAACAACAACCACGATGTACCAACACCTACAACATCAAACAAAAGGTAGTTAGCTACATAGGCAGGAGGAAATAAATAGGAATGAAAAAAATGAACACTTAACTAAGAAGCAACACAACATGCCAATCCTATAGCATGCATTGATCAACAAAGGTAGGCACATGCATGGCCACTCATCCAACTCTTCCTTGAGCATGATATGAGGAACATGCATAAATGTTGAGAAAATTTCTTTTTTTATAAGATGGAGGTGGCCAATTAACTTGGCCACCCTCACCTCATGATCAAAAAGTGAACTTCCAGTCAACATGCCATGTTAGAGTTCCAAATCAATGGGCATCAGTAAAAAAGGTGGTCGATT
>APFE030607944.1:0-17923 GCA_000404065.3 Pinus taeda | reverse complement strand
GCCACCTGCTCCAACCAGCTCCTGCTAGAGAATGCTAATCATCATGCGCCCCCATGTGCAACCAACATGCCAAAACAACCAATGGAGTTTGCTCACAAAC
Source organism: Pinus taeda (assembly GCA_000404065.3). Taxonomy (NCBI): domain Eukaryota; kingdom Viridiplantae; phylum Streptophyta; class Pinopsida; order Pinales; family Pinaceae; genus Pinus; species Pinus taeda. The sequence continues at coordinate 17,823 of APFE030607944.1, read as the reverse complement.
CACCTGGCCACTAGCATCAACTGGAACTCTCCTAAGGAATGCATGCGCTCAGGCACGAGGTTGACTACCTCATCAATGCCATAGCCTTCCCACATGTTTGATATTGGATAGGAAGCCCTGCCTGGATTCCAATGCCAACTTGAGCCTCTAGCACCCTCAATGTCAGAGAGCTACCATTGAGCTTTAGTTCGGACTACAACCATCTCCATGAGTCTTGCCCATTCCACTGGGTACCAACTCAGAATCTCTCGCCATCCAACCCCAAGAGAGGGATTGAATGCACAAACGCTAGCACATAGAACAAGCCCTCCATCCTGCGAGTGTTGCACCTTGTGCAACTCATGTCACCTCAACTCAGCATCCTGGTCAACACATAAAATTTGTCGGGGGATCTCTGCATCTCTCTCTCTGTGGTGCAAAGGTAGTCTAGCAATGTTGCAAGCCCCATCTATATAAGCCCAGAGAGAGCTATTATGTGGAAGTAATGCAACTCTATTGACAGTCTGTGTGTCTAACAACTCTAAGTCAGTGGTGGGCCCCAAAGAAGATTGCTTGTCCTCCTCCACCATGGGCTCAACACGAGTCACGAACTTCCCCTCCATGACTAGCTCACGCCCCTCTATGTGCTCTCCATGTTGTAGGTGATTGTCATCCCGCAACTCTATCATAGATCTGGGTGCCTCTGTACCTACCGACTCCTTATCAAGGGTGGTGATGTCTCTCGACACCGCATCATCCTGTTGTGCGTTGCTATCACCTGAAAACTTGGTCACGACCCCGGATATCTCAACAAAGGATGTCACCTTCTCAATGGTGGACATGTCTGTGTCTCCTGGCACCTCATCAATGGATGGTCCTATGGGTGTATGCTTTACTTTCTCCCCCAAGGTGTCAACTGGTGCTATCAAAGAGGCCTCCAACAATGGTGACTCTTGTGCCACACTGGGTATACCAATGTGATCCTCACACTCCCATGTGTCCTCTGCCTCATGTTCAATTTCCTCCTCAGGCCCCTAATGTCTAAGACTAGGTCTCCACTAGAAAAATCCTCTCCTTGGCTCATCCTCTAACCATCTCTGGCCTGCCTGGTCCTTTTCAGGAGATCTGGTGCCTTGATTCTGTCGACTTTCCCCATATAGTGTAGATGGTCGTACTCCCACAGCTTGCGCACCTCTAGTGTCTATGCTCTAAGGACAAGGATGGATTTGGTCTGACACCTTCCTCAACTGAGCCAACCTCTCATTGGTCCAACGAATTCCACCCCAGAATTCCTGCATACTGAATCTCCCTTGAGCCATGGGTAGTGTACGAAGTAACTTGTCACTGTGCATGCATGCCCAAATCTCCCATGATCTTACAGGTTACCCATAGCTAGGCCAAGCTCATGCCCTGATACCATTGTAATGTTCCTAAGTAGGAATGTGAGTGATATTAAGCAAATAAATAGTGCAACAACATATAAAAATAAAAACACACATTAGACATGCACGAAAACGCTGCCAATCAAGAATTGCTGAGCCATATTATTAAAAATCAGAGGGCTAGATACAATATAAAATGGAATGATGCACCTGGGCTTGTCCCAATGAACAAGCAAGATCAACCCTAGGTGGGAAAATAGCTGCGCTGAAGGCTGCCCAACTGCTACACCACTCTGCACTGCGTTGCTCTAGTAAACCGCTGCCTTGCTGAACTTCGAACTACTGGAATGTGCCCAAAAACTACCCAGAAAATTATATCCTTCAATCCCGGACTCCTTGGACAACCCAGAAAAACATTGAAGGGAATTTCGCTAGTTTTGACTTTGGATTTTCGGCCTCCTTGGAACCTCTCCCCGGTTTTGATTGCCAAATTTGACTTGCAGGAAATAGCTTGCAAATCCCTCTGTAAACACATCTGAAATGCTGGTTATACCTGTGCTATCCAACTACTTGCTCCCCGGATGGCTCTTGGCCAAGATTGAATGCTCTCCCAAGTCCCCACAAATTGCTGCTACAAGCCTCTGCGGAATCCATCTGCTCAGAAATTTGAATAACTAATGCACTGGTATAGCTGGTTGCAAACTCCAGTGAAAATGTCCTCAACAAGCAACCTCCTTAGCTCCCGGAACTCCCATCAAGCAATGAATCTCTTGGCTGGCTTCCAACCTCTCCTACATGTTTTTGGCTACCCAGGAAGTACACAGTTCCCTCTCTGCATTGATGCCTGAAGTGTGTGACTATACCGAACTCCCTGAAATTCTTGTGGAACAACTTCCCTAGGGTGGTCATCGATGGTCCCCCAAAGAACAGGTTGAATCTCTCGCGTGAGAGACTCGCTAAGCAGCAGAGCGTACAAAAGAGTGTTTGTTTTCAAATGTTCAAAACGAAAACAAAATGAGAGTTGATCCCTTTTTATAACTTCTTGGGCCCCCTTAGCCTCATGTGGGCCCCTCTATCCACCCATTCGATTTTCCCTCCAAGAATATCGAATGGCTAATTTGAACTCCTATTTAGGTGGCCCCCACATTCCATTAGCAGCTAAATAAAGTCAATTTGGCCCCTAAGTCCCTAAGTCGAAAGTGTGGGGCCCTCTTCCTTAGTAAAAAATGTTCAAAATTGTGTAGGAGCACCCTGTTACTAATGTGTTTGAGAAGGGACATGACATATTTGACTCAATACTCAACCTTTTTACATGATTCAAAAGCCCAAGAAGGGTCTCTTTAAAAGTACAATGACACTATTGATCTAGAATAAATCCTAGAAGTCCTCAATGGGGACTTTGACGTAAAACATGGTGACCCAAGCATGAAACCCATGCTTTAATAAGCCACAATAATAATAATAAAAATGATTTTCTTTATTCTTTTGATAAGTACATTACATGATGACTCAAGTACATTAATGAAGACCGAACATAGTTACATTTTCTAACAAGTTGTGGCATAGAGGATTGGGTCACTTGCACCACGGAGCTTTGAAGATCATGTAACAAATTTCTACAGGATTTCCCAAGGGTACACTAGAGAAGAGAGACACATGCAAAGGTGTACATTGGGGAAGTACGCCAAAGATTCCTTTTATGATAAAGACAGTCGAGCGCAAGCGATTCTTGATCGAGTTCACTCAAATGTGTGTGGACCGTTCTCAACAACATCCACAACCAAGCACAGGTATTATGTAATATTTGTTGATGATTTTTCTCGTAAGTGCTGGATTTTCTTCATGCGAAAGAAAGATCAGACGTTCTTTAACTTTTGTGAGTTTAAAGCACTTATCGAGAAAGATATTGACAAGAAAGTTAAAGCTCTCAGAAGTGATAATGATGGAGAATATGTGTCGAATGAATTCAAGAATTTTTGTGCTTAAGAAGGCATTTGACTGGAGTTAATAACACCTCATAACTCACAACAAAATGGGGTCGCTGAAAGGAAGAACAAAAGTATTTGGGAGCGGCATGGACGATGTTACATGATTAGGGCTTACCGTTGCACTTGTGGGCTAAAGCATGCAACACAACTATTTATTTGCAGAATAAAAGCCCCCATTGAATTGTCGGGATGAGTACACCAAAAGAAGCTTTTTCAGGTAAGAAACTAGGTGTGGCACACTTTAGGATCTTTGGTTCATCAGTCTACTGTCATGTTACCAGGGATGCACGGGAAAAACTAGAGCCAATGGCTGAGTTGGGCATATTTGTGGGTTACACTGATACACCTCACAACTATTAGGTGTACCTGCCAGTGTTGATAATATCGGTATCGGAAAAATATCGGTGAGGGCCCAGAAAACATCTTATTGGCAATATCGGTGAAAATATCAGCTAGCATAAAAAATCAAAATTTTCAAATTTTTAAACATAGCCGATATTTTCTCAGTGATATATCGTTTTGCCGAAAATATCGCGATATTTTTGAATATCACCAATATTATCAACACTGGTACCAACCATCCAACAAGATGACAATGGTTCGTAGAGATGTGAAGTTCGATGAAGAGAAGGCCATGAGATGTTCCCTTGAGAGGGAGCTTCAATTACATGCAGATGAGGAGATTTTAGCTCCAAAGGAGGAACTTGAGGATGATGTGGAGTAGCCACATGCAGAGGAGCAGAGAGTGGAAACACCCACTCATGCAGAGACTTCTAGAGATGGGAGAAAGCATGCTAGAGAGGTTGACAGATTGATGCATGATGCTAAAGAGACTTTGGGAGCACCCACATCACAGCGTAGGAAGAGGAGGTCACCAGATCGGTACACTGCCTACATGGCTTTGATGAGCGAGAGTGTAGAGATTGAGCATTCTCATTCGAGGAAGCAGTGCAACAACCAGTATGGGTTGATGCCATGGTTGAGGAGTATGACTCCATTATTGGAAACAGTGTTTGGGAGGTGGTTCCAAGACCAACAGACAAGTCAGCAGTGAGTTCCAGATGGCTTTACAAAGTAACACAAGTAGCAGATGGGAGTGTGGAGAAACACAAGACCAAATTTGTGGCCAAAGGGTTCTCTCAGGTGGAGCAAATTAATTACGATGAGACCTTTGCTCCTGTAGCAAGGTACTCATCAATCAGATCTATTCTAGCATTGTTAGCGTAGATGGGATGGAAGATACATCAAATGGATGTAAAAACAACATTCCTCAATGACATGATTGAGGAAGAGGTGTATATTGAGCAGCCAGAAGGATTTGAGACCTTCAGTAGAGAGTCACATTTGTGCAGACTCAAGCAAGCGTTGTATGGACTAAAACAAGTACCCCGTGCTTGGTACACCAGGATTGACAACTATTTCACTGGGATGGGCTTCACCAAAAGTGAAGGAGATGCGAAACTTTACCATATAGTGGTTGAAGGTAAATTGTTGATTATAGTATTATATGTTGATGATTTGATTCTGATAGGTGATGAGAAGCTGATTAGATCTTGCAAAGAGGATCTTGCAAGAGAGTTTGAGATGAAGGACCCGGGGCTTATGCGTTACTTTCTTGGTATGGAAGTATGGCAAGGAGAGGGGGAACTGTTCTTAGGGCAAGTATGCCAACGAGATACTGAATTAATGGTAATGTTAAAAATTTATGTAAAAGTGGAATGCTCCTTTGTATTTCATTTTCATCCTTGTACTCTAAGAATTTGACATTACCATTAATTGCATAGCTCTAGTAGGGTCTGGACAAATCCCCTTCCCAACTCTTGGAATACCTTCTAACATTGCTTAATTGCCCTTAGCTACACGCCAAAAAATTTGAGAGCTCCAAACTTGTGACTGAATTGTGTGAGAATGAGACAATAAATTGATTTTAAGATGCTTTTTTCACTAGACACATGTCCAAATTTCGGGACACCAGTAGGGCTTGTGTTTGGCAACAGTCAAAGTTGTGTCCAGTGAACATGGCACAAGTCGAAATCATGTTGGACATGTGTTGCCCACATGTCGCATCTGACATGTGAAATATGTGACATAAGGGGTGGAGAGGTCATGCCATGTTACTTTGGTTATAGTGTTAGTTGGTAAGTTTAAGTCGTTAAACATGATTGAACCACCATAAATGTTTATACAGTTATAAATATAATTGTGTGACGCGATATACATGGGGGTGTGTGATGTATGAAAAGCCGATATTAGTGTAGCTTTTGTGCAATGCTTGTTATAGATTTAATATGATTTCATATCTCTCCAGTTTTGTGTTCCTATTAGTGTTACCAAAGCAGACTGGAACTGGTTGAGCTAATTAGTCCACCCGTTTTCAGGGGCTAATTGGTTTGAATGGTGGCACAAAACTGTAAAAGTCATTTTGGTACCAAACCAAACGGTTTCTGTATGGAACTAGCTAATTTGGTATGTGCTAGCTAGTTTGCACACTTTGTAAATTGATGTAAATTTTAAAAATCAGTAGTATAAATCAACAATCATATACGAAAATCTTCCCTAAGTGTCACAAGCAAATCTCCATCTCCTTTTAATTTGGTACTTGCCAACCTTTTATATCAGCTGTTTAGGGAGATATATACAAAATAACTTAAACGCAGGTCTCATATCAACCCCACTTTATCCAGAATTTGCGAACTCTTAACTCAAACACACGAAAAATTACTAGTACATCAGCCTCTGTTCTAAACGTATATTTGAAGAAACTCTTATGTACTTTCAGTCGTTTCTTCTGTGGCATGTACTGTTGCTGTATATGATTCATGCATCTCCTTCTTGAATTCTGACAATATGTTAAACACTCATGAGTCATAGACTTATTCTCACAGTTTGGAAAATGTTTTAAAAAAAGTGATGTGGGCTGCCTTCAAACTTTGTACTACTCAGCTATATCTTGTTTGCTCATAAAATTACTTTTCATTTTGCCCATTTCATACAATTTTTCCTCACTGCTTTCATATGACTTATCAGAACATGAGTAAATTATTTCTGGTTTACTGATAAACCAGGGGTTTGTTCCACTCGGAGCCTTTTTTCGCTCATTTTAGAGAACTTACAACAGTACTCTTACTCATGCAACCTGGTTGTATAACTTAGTTTTTGTTCAGTTTTCACATGCAAAATAATACAGTGGCTTGAATTTGAAGCAGCTTTTCCCAACCGTCCAGACATTGCCACATAACATGCATTTCGTTTCCTTTTGTTAATGTCCATAGTCCTGCAGCTGTGATAAATACTATATAAACCATCAGTCCACATGATCGATCAGTCCAACCAATGAGCCAACCTATTTTGATATACATGCATGATGAAGTTATTTCTGTCATAAGTTTTTATTCACTTGTATCTTTCATATGTTTGTTTCAAGCACCTGAATTGTTTCCCTATCTATTGACATTTCGAAACTTGTTATTCCAGAAACATTAGACATCTCAGACTTTGAGAAATATTATTGCTTAAGTTACTTACATTGCAATGGGCATATGATGTCACTAACATATACCCTTCTAATGATGAAGCTAAGAGCTTACAAAAGAAAGGACAATCTCTTTAGCATTTAAGTTGCTGGTTTGTTAAACTAACTGGTATACTCGTTATTCTTGGGTGAAGTGTAGTGAACAATTTATCCAAATTAGAAATGGGGCATACCTGTTTATATATTAAATTCAGTGTTGCAAACACCCCGATTTTATCACGAAAAAATTGTGAAATCATAATTTTTTGGTCTAACTGATTTTATCAGCCAACAAAATCGGCGATTTTTTCAAGGGTGAAAAAATTGTGATTTTATTGTAGACTGCATGAAAAAGTTGTCATTTGATTGAAAAAATTAGTAATTTAAGTGATTTTTTGGGGTTTATTTTATTTTATTTTATTTTTACTTTTTTGACTTTTTAAAATTTTGTATTTTTTTAATGTTGCCGATGTTTGCTGTTTTTTACCAATATTTTTCTGATTTTATAGATTTTTTGGTTTTCTGAACACTTGCTGACTCTATCCTGATGCCGATGTTTGCAACATTGATTATATTCCTCATCTATGGTGCTTTCTTGACAAGTGGACAGACAGTTCTATGTCAAATAGATGGTTGAGTCATATCTATCCATTTTCAGTTCACTTATCTGTTTTGTTTATGGTTGCAGGATGTTTGTGTCCCATTATCTCATCTTGCAGAAGTTATTGCGAGAAGTAAAGCAGAAATTGACTCTTCACCTCTAACATGGTAGGTATACTGGCACGTTTTGCAGTTTTGTCTAGGTTTTCTGTAAACAGATCTATTTCTCTTACTGTTTAGAATGTCTGGTAGTTTTCTTTCTGTAATTTTGTAAATAGGAACATAGATATTTTTGTAAATCATTGTATGTCCAAGTAAATTGTTTGTGATTTTCTCTGAAAGTTTTCAAGAATCTTCTTTTTGTGTCCACTACAATATACTTTAGGATTTAACCTTGCAAAGTAAAATATTGCTGAATCTTCTTTTGTCAAATACAGTCCAGTTATAGCCCATGCTGGTGATGGGAATTTCCACACTGTAATATTATTTAACCCTGAGATAGAAGAACATAGACACGAAGCGGAACGCTTGAATAATTTTATGGTCAATGCTGCATTATTGTTGGAAGGTAAGACATTTTCCACCAATGTTTGCGTGGCATTTACGTTTAAAGTTATCATAGGAGAATACCATACATAAAGAAATCTATAAAGGTAGAGATCTACAATTTTGTTCACTGGTCGAAACCTTTTAAAGTAGGGTAGATCATTATTATGCTTTATGTCAATACTATAAAAATAGATATATGATCAGGACTATAGCACCTGACTTTCATTCTTACAGTTTATGTTTTAGACAATTTTGATTTCATTTAGCAATTATGGATTATTGTGACATGATGGTCATGGCCATTTTTATTTTTATTTTGAATTACAAACAGTTCAATGATATTATTATATTAGATTTTGGATATATTAATTTGAAGCTACTCTTAATGATAAGTCATGACATTGATAATTTAACATTATAAAGTGGTATCTGTTACACCTCATTGTATTAATGAGACATTGTGATTTTTATTACATTGATTTATTTACAAAGACGATTACATGTTTATTATAAGAGAGATGAAGCTCACTCTATATAAAGAGGACTTTTCTCTCGATTTATGGGTAATCGGGGATTAAAAGATTGGATTTTCGGAGGGTGATTGAGAATGAAATGTGTTGCTGCTCAAATTGTATGTTCAAATGGTGAAAACTCCAACCCAGATTGCACAATCGAAGTGGAACCTCGATAGGTCGCCCACTGTCATCTTAGTGACCTACCTTTGCCTCTTTAAGCGATTCTCCTCCAACCTGTGATTTGTAAATTTCCATGGATATTTCATTGGACAATTTGTCACAATGGATTTAATTTTTCCTTAAATTTTTGGATTCGTTAATTACTATGTTATGCTTATGCATGAAGTAGATAAAATATGGAAAATATAGAGCTACGAAATAAAACTCACAAACCACGATGAACACAAGATATGACTTGGGAAATCCTTACAAGTGAAAGCCTAGCTAAAAGGTGAGCCTTTTTTGTTTTCTCTCTCTCTCCAAACGGGAATGGATGCAAGTACAAGTAGTGAGACCTGTGGCCTCTGAGCTGCTATAGTACACAAAGCCTTTTTATTTTCTCTCTCTCTCTCTCTCTGTGCTCATCTATGGAAAAGCACTCCCATTGAATGGAACCCCTTTTCCTCTTAATGGCCTAGTTATAGCAAATGTTGATAGCCTACCAGTGGTTAAGTTTGAATACAACTCTTAACAAGAATTACAATATTGACTCTTCTAGAGTCTTCTTCATCGTGATCATGTTTTTCCATGAATAATACCAGTCTTCTTCATCGTGATCATGTTTTTCCATGAATAATACCAGTTGACATGGCCTCCTCTTGAATCACGTGATCAAAACAGGATGGTCAACTTCTAGTTTGCATAACTTTTGCTCATGAACTTTGTCTGAGGTCTTTCTTGCATTGTTGGAAAGGAATCTGAATGTAGAATAACACTAGGGGTGTAGCACTTCAGTGAAAATGTTTTACCCCTCAAAAAATGTTGTTTTATGACTCAAATTGTTTCTGGAAGGTTTGAGAACACAATTTGCCAAACTAGGACCCATCAATAAAAATTGTCCACTGAGCTGAATCCTCCAATTTTTCCACTCCAAAAGCATCAAGATGGATGATAAATAATATAGTGATCCAATCTGGATCATACCTCCCCATATTGGGAGGATTTTGGTCCCCAAAGCTTTTACTGAATGAGGTGAGGAAAATTATCCTCTACCTTCTCTTGTGCGTACCAATTAACTTTTCCTAGAAGTTATCCTTTCAACCCAATATTCCAAAGCTCATGCTACCCCTGTGTTGTAGTTTTGGACCTCTTCTGCAAAATTGTATCTATCCTCCATCAACTTTATTCGAGCATCTAGTGCTAAGTCTCTATAGAAGGGAGGACAAGACCGTGTGTTTATGTAACAACCTAGGTAAGCCTATTATTTTGACGAGAACTTCAACCTAGGAGGTTTTTCATCTCACTGATTTATTTGTGTTTCTAAACATTGATGGTTAGCAGAGTTTTTCCAGCCTCACCCCAAAGCTAGGATATAATTCTTCATTAAGTCTTAGGTGAGTCTTAGCGTTCTGGTCGAGTCTTATGTAAAAGTGATTTGGGAATAATTTAAGTTAATTGGCTAAATTATTTGATTACAAAGCACTTGGCCTACTAGATCAAATTGTGTCGCAAAATTGGGTATGTAATTTGAGGGTCTAAGCCGAACGGGAATTCCCCCTTTGAGGGTTGAAATTGTAAATCTTATGTAAAAAATATTTTAATGCATGGTCCCTCATACTTACATACCATGGTTAAAATATTAGGGGGTGGAAAAAATATTTAACCCCTCAAGTGTCAATTAAGTAAATTTTTTGGCGGAATTAAATTAAAATCATAAGCCAAAATATTAATTAATTAGAATCAAATTAAAATGTCTTAGGAAATTTAAATCCTCCAAGTGGAAAAATTCGTGTCTTAAAAGAATTAATTTTTGGAGGTCCTCCATCAATGTAATATTGGATATTTCAAGAAAAATTGGACCCTTGGACCTTGGTGGTTAAGTCAAAGTTAATTTTTTGAGGAAATTAGCTCAAAATAATTAATTTTGAGATAATAAAAATGAAATTGAATGACAAATTGTAAAATTCCTCAAAAATAAAAATTCAACGGCTAAGATTAAAAGATGATAATGTATTTTTGGACTCCTCGATGATGTGGATTCCTCTGATATTGATATATGACTCCTTGTTGTTGATGTTGACTCCTTAATGATGAATGGTGATGTTGACGATGTGTATTACTTGTTCATGATGATAAGTACTCCTTGCCGACACTGATGTATGACTCATTGATGACGTGGATGATGTGATTGGGCTCCTTGATGGTGATTTGGACTCCTTGATGCTTACTCTTTGCTGATGACGACATGAACTTCTTAATGATATGGAGTCATTTGATGATGACTCAGACAAGTTCGACTCCTTGACAATATGTACATGATTAGCTTCCTGATAATGTGGTTGAAGTTGTCTCCTTGATGGTGATTCCTTGTTCATGTGGATGAGTTTGATTGGGTACAAGGAGGCTAAGTTCAAGAGGGAGTTGATTCACTCTCAAGAGATAAGTGCCTTCTTATTTATTTTTATTGTTGTGTTGTGAGTCTCTTGTTTGGTTGTATTTCTTCTTCCTTGGCTTCCTAGTGAGGATTGCAAGTACATAATGAAGACTGCAAATGTGTGGCAATCATTGAGAGTGGATGGAAGAACAAAGTGACAAGAAGACTCGTGTTTGATGAGCCTTGGACTTAGAGAGAACAAACAAGATCAACTTGATTGAAACATGTTTCAATCCCTGGTGTTCAATATGAAGAGTGTTGTCGCACAGATTGTCACGACAACACTCAGATCGGGGGCTGTCACCCTGATCCCCGATCTCTCCGTTTAAACCTGTCTCCTGCGGCTAAGGGGGGTAGACCCTATGGGACAATGGATGACCAACTGTGGACTAGTTGGGTTGGGAGACACGAGGGAAAATAAGCACTTATTTGATTTTATTAAGTTAACAGACCAGTGCCTTATGAAATAAATGATTAAACGATTATTTATCAAACGCTGCAGAAATATGAACTCATTAACAATCGTTTACCATCAAATAACTCAACAAAGATTAACTTTTACCAAATGTGAGATAATCAATAAATGCTCAATGGCTTAACAATACTCCAACAATTAAAATTTTGAAAGATTAAATGCTTTAAACAACCACGTAAAATGCTAACTAGAGATCACATTCATGCAGCGAATCTTCAGATTTTAAGCATGTTTAACCACATAAAGAAATGATAAATGTTAATCCTACATCAAAATTTTAGCAGAAAAAGATATATCGCAAAAATGACAACCCCTTGAGCCAAGGCTGAATCTGGCAAAAAAAATTCTAAATTTTTATTTATTAATATATATATATTAATTTTTTTTATTTATTTATTATTATTATTTTTTAAAAATTTTCTAACCTAAAATGCAAAAAACTAAAATGCAATAAAACTAAATTAGATCTAATATCTAATCTAAAGTTTTAAAAGGAACCTTTTGATTTTTTATATTTTTTATAAATGAAACAAAAAATGAACAAAGAAAAATATCTAACTCTAAAAAAAAAACTAAGTCCTAAACTATGGGCTAAACTAAAAAAAATGAAAATCGATTTTTTTATTTATTTATTTATTTTAATTATAAAAACAAAACTAACCAAATTAAAACAAAATTAACTAAACTAAAAACCAAAGACAAAGCCCTAAATCTGTCTTAAATGAAGTTTAAAACTGAACAAAAGGAAAATCATTTTTTTTTTTTTGTTTTATAAGTCTAACTTTAAACCAAAATTAAATCTATATAAATAAAAATCTAAAACAAAAAACCTAACGTAAAAGAGAAGAGAGATAGTATTTGCATTTTTATGATTTTCTAATCTTTTTTTTTTTAGTTATATTCTTTAGTTAAATAAGAAAAAGGAAACTAAATTAAATAACTCAAATGCTAATCTAATCTAAACCAAACTTAGAATTAAAATTCTTTACCAAAGCTGAAATGGAAATAAATTTGAATAAAAACGTGACTAGAGTTTAATTCTAAAACTAAAAAAAAACCTAATCCTCAGCTAAATCATATACGCATGTATCAAAAAATAAACAAAATTGATTTTTTCTGTTTGGTATGCAGGTGACGCCTAGAAGAAAAACGCAGTTGGGATCGTGGATCAAGCGTAGGAATGGCAGCTTGACGGACTGGAGATGAACGCAACGTGGAGAGGAAACGGTTTTGCAGGTTGGAGGGCATTCAAAACCGCAGGCAGCTGGAGAACGTACAGGCAGCGGGACGGTTTGGATAGCGATGAAGAGCAGGCTGTGGGTTGGATCGAGGGTTTTTTTTTTTTTTGCTTGCAAGTTGCGGGGATTCTGTGAGAGATGGCAAGAGAATGCGTTTGAAGGGAGAGGAGACAGCGTGTGGATGGATGCTGGCAGAAGCGTGAGGATTTGCTGATCTGGGCAGCAATGCTGATTTACTGATCTGCTGATTTGATTAATGGCAGCAACCTTGTTGATCTGGACAGCGTGAGGAGAACCAATGGATAGAGGTGCGATCTTGATAGCCGCGAGCAGAGCATAGATCGAACAATGAAGAGAAGGATGCTGGCTACAAAACTTTCATCAAAATTTTGAATTTTTTTCAACAAAATCGTAAAAAGCCCCAGGCAACAGAAAATAAAATGGCCAAATAAAAACCTAGAAATTTCCAGATTATATTTCTGCTTGAAATTTAGTCGTGAAACCCTCAAAGACTTCTAAATTTTTTTTTTTATATGTTCAGCTTCAGATTTATTATTTGTAACTCATGTAAGATCACTTTCAGATAAGCAAAAATTTAAAATCCTGGACTGCAGAAATGATGCACCTGCAAAGGCTAGCTTCTGGGGCCAGATCTGGCTTCCCAAATATTTTTTTTTCTTAGACCTGTAACCTGTAATGGGAAAAAACAGATCATCAAGAAAGAAAACTGAAAACCCTAAAAGCCAGTTACAATATTTACAGATTTATGACTCTACAACAGTCAGATTTGTCAGTAATCCACAGTAATATTTTCAGAATTTCAGATTTGCTATGAGATGCTTTAGAAAATCTCTCATGGAACTCAAAAATAAACTCTAAATGATAAACCCAGAATCAAAACTGGCTGGGCTCTACAAGAGAGTGCTTTGCGGGTGTTGGCTGGTTCAGCCGAGAACTTCCCCAAATGCCCACTGATTTTCTAAATAAGGGTTTCCTGCATAGCTCACTTCAACCATCAATAAAGAGGGAAAAAACAGTACTAGATTCCAGATGCAATGGAGATACCTGCCATTATTTCAGAAATACTATTACCATTCAAACCCTAGTAAGTGAACAAGATACCTGTGTTCAACAATACTCTACATCAAGCTATTACTAATGGCTGAAAATAAAATAATGCAGAAAATAAAACAGTTCAGAACGCTTCAAGAGAGTAACACCAGCAAGATTTCAACCCCAAAGTCTTTCTTTATTTGCACTAGAAAAGGTTTACAAGAGAGCTTTCTTCAGCACAAGACTCACAGATCGAATCTGATCTCAAATGACCCTTATCACCTTATTTAAATGAAAAATTCCCAACAGCTAGTTCGAGTGATCCATGTCAAAATGATCTCGACCATCGCTGAGGATCAAGATATCTTTTAATTTCATCCGTCGAATTTTAATGCATTAAAAATTTGAAATTCTTGCATTTATTTACTTCAAAAATTTGACTTATTATTATTTTATTAATTTTTGTTTGTTTTTATTTTTATATTTATATTTTAATTATTATTATTTATATTTTTTTCTAATTTTTAATTTTATTAATTAATTAATTAATTTTATTATATATATATTAAATTTTTTTTAATTATTTATATATTTAATTTTTTATTGTTTTTTTAATTTTTTCATTTTTTAATTTTATTTTTAAATGGATCCTCGAACTTAGCCTTTGGAAAAATCACCTAGGTCCTAGGACTTAGGACTTAGGACCTATGAGGGGTTTAAAACATTTTCTAACCCTCAAGACACTTTACATCATGACTTTTACAATTTTACATCCGAAGGGGGAAAACCCATTTGACATAGACCCTTATAGATCACCTAGTTCTGCGATCAACTATAATCTAGCAGATCAACGCACTAGGATTCCCCTAAGATTGTAATGACAAGATTCATTTCGACTTTGGGGTTAGGTTGAAGGAAAACTCTGCCGATCATGGATCGGTGAGACAAACAACCTTCCGGAACGTAGATTATCACTAGAAAATTAGGTCCACCTAAGCAATTTTCATACATGACTCAGCTCTGCTAAGATTATTTACAATTCACACATGCAGACTGGGTTTACAACATAATGTGATAAGGTTGACGATGATCGTCGAATGGCACGGACATGTCAATCAAACGCTATTCCTTTTGCGAAGAAAACGGGGTGTACTGCTATGGGTAGTCGACACGTAGTGGTCAACATCTGGCTCTACTTGGGGACACGTTGCTGCACCGCAGGAATGTGAGAATCCAGAATCTGCATCCATGCAACACACAACAAAATATAAGTAGCGTCCGTCCAAAAAATCATCACATAAACACTAAGCACATGAAAGATATAAGCTCTTCATTTATTAACTATCTAGTAAAGTAAATCTAATCCTAAAACAAAAATAAAATGCTGAAATGACAAGTAGGGCTAGAAATACAATGCAAAGGATGCCCCATGGCATCAGATGTATTCAATATAGTGTATACTGAGCATTTGCCTGCTTTCAGGCAAATATGTCGGCTGCTTGTCGGAGGTGCCATGTCCAATTCTACATATGGTAGGAGTTTTTCCTATCCGAAAGTCAAGCTGCTCGCAGCCGTCTGATGCATCGAATCTTCTTCTCATTTTATTTCTCTTGTGCCTTTTCTTTGTGGCAGGCTGTATCACTGCTGACGTGGGACTTTCTGCTTCAAAGCTCTCAGATGAAGTATGTAAGATATGCGTGACATGTCTTTTTTCATTCTGCATCTGCCCTGTCAAGGATGATGGATCAATCTCATAAGTGCCATGAGTTATAACTTGACCTTCTATGACTGGTGGATTAACCGTGTGAGCATTAACCTGATTATTAATTTCCCTTTCATCCAGGGCATTTTCAATGGAACAAAGGACCTCATAACAAGATGGAGCTTGCTATAACAGATAAGGAAGCTCCTGATCTATTGACGTTCCTTGGTTTCTCTCATCCTCTGACCATTGTTGAAACTTCTGAGCCTGTATTTTAATGGCATCTATCTAACTAGAGTGTTCAACCTTCATAGCACTGATTTCCCTGGCATGGTTTTACTCTATGGTCAGTGAGTTATTTTGAAGACATATCTGATTAGCTTCCATATCTTTTATTACTTTATCGTCCTTTTCCTTTATGGTCATCAAGCAATGCTGCATAGAGTTTATCTCTTTCTTATGATTTGCTTGCATGGTCGTCATATTTTCCTCTTAAGCTTGATAACTTGCTTTGCATAAAACTAATTTCTGTGTCATGATTAGTTTTCATGGCCTCAATTTCCTTAGCATGTTGATTTTGCATGTCGGTTATGTAATCAGAGTGTTTAATTTTCATGATCTCCATCTCCTTATTACGTTTTTCCAGGTGGGTGCATAAAGTTCTCGCATCATTGGCGTAATTAGTTTGATTGATCTCCATATTTTTTACCAGCCGCATTAGTTCTTGTGTAATTTGCTTCTAATCTTCCTTTTCATTGTCAACACTGTTTTTACAATTTGTCCCTACATTTCCACTATCATGGATTGGATCCGCAATGGTATAGGTGGATGGCACATTCTGATATAAAGAATTGTCTTGAAATCTCTCATTGACAGCTGGACCTTTTACAAAATTACTTTCATTCTGTTGCACAATTTTAGGAGCACAAGGCGAGCTATTTGGACCACCATATTTATCTTTAAAAGCATTGACAATGTCTTGTAAAGAAGTGAAAGAATCTTCAGGACAATTATTAAACTAGTTCAAACCATCACCCTTTAAAGAACGAACAAATAGACGCATTTTGACATCTTCATGATTATATTGAGGAAGTCTACAATATATGATCATTACACAAGTAAACCTGTTTAAATGCTTTCTAACAGCGATTGAGTCACCATCTGAGAACAAAAGTAATTTAGAAATGGCCTCTTCTGGAAAATCATGGAGATCATCAGTAAAATGACATGGTTTAAACGAATAATCCATGATGAATAACGAGGGACCAAATGGATGATAGAACGAGATTTCCGCTCAAGAAAATCAATAGATGAAAGAAGTGGAGTCGCCACTTGAACAATGAATCTAATTCTAGGATCCAAAAAGCAACCAACAAGCAGATATGAGGGAGGCTTCTTGCCTGGGAAAAATAAAAGAAATAAAATGGAGTCGCCACCCAAACAAGAAACAAACTGAAGAGAAGTTGTTGATATGACGAAAAATAAGGTGATGAAATGATCAAAATGATGCCAAAAAATGTTGGCTCTGCTAGCTCAAATGAGAGATGAAAAAGATGAAAATGATGAATGTCGAATAAACCAAGGACAGAAAAACTCTATCCCCGGTAACGACGCCAAAAAATGTTGGTGTTGTCGGCTCAAACGAATGATAGAAAATGAACAATGAATGATGAAAAGTCGTTGAAACATCGAGAATAAAGTATCCCCGACAACGACGCCAAAAAATGTTGTCGCACAGATTGTCACGACAATGCTCAGATCGGGGGGCTGTCACCCTGATCCCCGATCTCTCCGTTTAAGCCTGTCTCCCATGGCTAAGGGGGGTAGACCCTATGGGACAATGGACCAGTTGGGTTGGGAGACACGAGGAAAAATAAGCACTTATTTGATTTTATTAAGTTAATAGACCAGTGCCTTATGAAATAAATGATTAAACGATTATTTATCAAAGGCTACAGAAATATGAACTCATTAACAATCGTTTACCATCAAATAACTCAAACAAAGATTAACTTTTACCAAATGTGAGATAATCAATAAACGCTCAATGGCTTAACAATACTCCAGCAATTAAAATTTCAAAATACTAAATGCTTTAAACAACCACGTAAAATACTAACCAGAGATCACATTCATGTAGCTAATCTTCAAATTTTAAGCATGTTTAACCACATAAAGAAATGATAAATGTTAATCCCACATCAAAATTTTAGCAGAAAAAGATATATCGCAAAAATG
>APFE030607936.1:0-14809 GCA_000404065.3 Pinus taeda | reverse complement strand
ATATAATTCAATTTGAAGAAACAACAAGAGTTAGATCTCCCTTAGTAATCAACACCATCTCTAGGCTTTGTAGGACAATTTGTAAAAAATCTTGTTTGGAAAGTGGGTGGTGGTAGATCTTCAACCTGTGTCCATTTACCACAAATGGAGTCTGATTATCATCAGTGATATTAATTTTGATTGAGCCATTATCAAAAATTCCTCCACTTCATAGGGTCCTAGTCATCTAGTTGAAACTTTCCCTTTGAAGTGTTTGAACTTGTTGTCATACAATAATGCCCAGTCTCCTGGTTCAAAAGTTTTCTTTTTGATATACTTTTCATGCCAACAAGCCATCTAATCATTTACCAACATAATATTTTGGAAAACATTTTTCCTAGTCTCATCAAGTTCGTTCAAATATAGCACTTTCTGTTTCTGAGCTTCATCTTGATCCATCCCTAGATGAACAACAATTTGAAATGTTTTCACATGAAACTCAATGGATAGCATCACTTGCTTCACATATACTAGTTCATAGTGAGTATACCCAGTCACATTTCTCCATGTTATTCTATAGGTCCATAATGCTTCTAGTAACCTGTCAGCCCAGTCTCCATGAGGCAACCAAATTGTTTTAGTAAGAATAGGCTCCAAGACTTTATTTGTAAATTCTATTTGACCATATGCTTGAAGATGGTATGGTGTAGAATTTCAGTGCTTGATTTGGTATTGTTCATTGATGGATTTTACTAGTTTAGAAGTAAATTGTGTCCCCTGATAAATGGAAATACCCCTACGTACTCCAAAATGAGTAAATATATCTTCAAAGGGAAAATCCACAATATAATTTTCAGTGGAAGAATATAAAGCTTTGGCTTCCACCCACTTTGTCACATTATCAATACAGACTAGGATAAAGCTATTCTTTCATGATATAGGAGAAATAGGCCCTACAAATTCTAATGCCCATTTTTCAAAGGGTTCAATTGATATTTGGGTTTGAAGTGGAATTTCATCACTTGAAACTAGTTTTCCCATCCTCTGGCAAGCATCAGAGTTGGAAAAAAACTTTTGAGCATCTTTGAAAAGCGTGGGTCTCATGAGCATTATATATATGAGTCCTACCACCCTGGTACAATGGAAAATCTTTCTTGCCATGATCTTTGCCAAATATCCAACACTACAACGATCCTCTACCATCACCTCAGTTTTGCTGCTCTCTAGGATGCGAACCATGTCCCTTCCTAACTACATTGAACTTCTCGTAAGGAACCATATTTTCTTTCTCAATTTCATCCTAAGATCTTCCCCGCTTTGGTGGCCACTTCCCTTTAACTTTGTCATTTCCTTTCAAGTCACACTTATGCTCAGATTTGTGCTTTGCCTTATCATAACAATTCTTTAACTTCTTGATGGACTCCTTCAAAGATCTAGGCTTATCAAACTCAATCTTGTCTCTATATGTTGTTGGAAACCCACAAATGAATCTCTTGATATTAGCCTTCTCATCCTTGAGATAAGGCACATACCTCAAAACTCTAGGAATCTACTAGTGTACTAATAGTCTATCATGGAACCCATATAAAACTCATAAAACTCCTTAGCTCTGTCATCATAGTACCTCTCTGACAAGTACTTTTTCTTGAAGAGTCTCTCAAACTCATCCCAAATAAAATCTTCTTCCCAAATTCCGTTGACATTCATCACACCTTCCCACCAAATATCTACTTTCCCTTTGAGACTGAAGGTGGCTATCTTGGATTTCATGTTCTCTGAATATCTGTGTAATCTAAATAATTTTTTCATCCCAAGCAAGAACACCTTTGCATCTTCTGAATTCTTCACCTCTCAATCAAATGTAGGTGTCTTGACTTTTCTTGAACTCCTCATGTAAGTACTCACCCCTCCTATAAGGATGATGACGATGATGACTATGATGATGTCTCCTTGATGAGGAACTAGAATGATGCCCATACATACCTTTCCTCCTGTCAGGTGTATCCAGTGTTCAGTCACCTCTAAGTGTATCCTCTCTATCCAACTTGTATCCAAACCTTGACCTGCTACCATAGACTCCATTAGTTTTATCTTCCTTTTCTTGATTGATCCTCAATTGTCCCCATCTCTACAACTTTGAAAAACACTGAAGAATCCTTGCAATTACCTCTACATGCTTCTCCTTAGCCCTTGCAATTCTTTCTTGAGCCTCAACCAATTTGTCATTGTTCTCTTTGCAAATTTTGATCTCCGCCCTAAAAATCCTCAATGTATCTACTATACCAAGAGAATTCTATCATCCTTGTTGCCTAACTGATCTATAGGGAGAGTCATGGGAATTGTAGCCCATCATTTTTCATGTCATCTTTTCTTTCTCTTCTTCCTGCAAGTGTACCGTGTCAGATAAACCAAATAGATACCAAAATCAAAACCATACCTTATATTAGTGTGATACATATCTAATCATAAACATTATCAATATAACAACATCATGCATGACCATACCAAATATACACCATGACCCCATGCATGACCACCATATCCATGACAACATTAGATTTTACCCAAAGAGAGAACAACCTGCTTATTGGGTGTGTGTTATATTCTTTCTAAGGCTAGTCGCATGAGCGAGGAGGTGACCGTCCCCCCTATCCGTTGTGTTGTGTGCAGCAGGGGGGCACAACCCCCCCTATTGGGGGGTTTCAGGGGGGTAGTAGGCCCCCTGTATGGGGTCCGGGACAGTGCCCCGAGAATTTTGTTTACGACCCTATATTAGTTGGGTGGAACTACCTATGGTTTTGTGCATGGGTTTTGCACTTAGTTTTGGGCATGATGGTTTTCTTCCCATGGTATTTTGTAGATCCGGTCAAGGGAACTACAATTATTTTCTAATATAGGGTTAATGTATTGGGGTTTATGAATTCTTCGACATGTATCTATATATATATATATATATGTGTGTGTGTGTGTGTGTGTGTGTGTGTGTGTGTGTATTATAACATTGAAAGGAACATAATGAAAAATCAATCTAGTAGTCCCAGTTTTGGGATCTAGGGGAAAATATCTGTGTATTTGTTTTATATTCTTGTCATTGTTTATTTTCTATTTTTAGAATTCATCTGCAGGTAATTTTTATACACAGTTAAAACCTACATTTGGTATCATAGTTGTTTCAGCTTCAAGGGGATGCCTTTTCCACTGAGGGGTTTTTATCAGGCTTCTTCTAGACCCTGTTCAGTGAGAGATATGCGGGATCGATTCTTGAGGTGAAAGAAGATGGAGTGCAGTGGAAAGATAGAGATCAAGAAATTTAATGGTCAAATTTTTGAGTTGTGGAAGCTCAAGATGGAGGATTTGCTAGTGGATAAAGATCAATGGATCACAGTAGATCCGAGTACTAAACCAATGACAATGTCAATAGAAGACTGGGGGAAGTTGGATCAGAAGGTAAAGAGAACAATATGGTTGTGCATCTCAGATTTAGTATTGTTGAATGTATCAGGGGAAGATACGATGAAGGATTTTTGGAACAACTTAGCAACTTTGTACTAGTCTAAGTCTTTGGTGAACAAACTATTCCTACGAAAAAAGATATATAACCTGAGGATGAAGGATGGAGACTCGGTGAAAGAGCATCTGAATGCCTTTAATACTATGGTAAGTCAATTGTTATCTATTGATATAAAAATATTAGATGAATATAAGTGCATTAGTTTGATGTGTTCTCTACTAGATTCGTGGGATATTCTGATTGTTGCTACAGGTAGCAATACAACTACCTTGAAGTTTGATAAAATAGTTTCATCCTTGTTGTCAGAAGAGATGAGATGGAAAAATATGGAGAGCTAGAATGGAGATGCCTTGTCTATACGAGGATGGTCCTAGAATAGAAAATAAAATAAGTCCACGAGTGGGAGATCTAAATCTAGAGGGAGATCTAAATCTCTAGGAAAACCTGTAAAGGTATGTTGGAAATGCAAAAAGGAAGGGCACTACAAAAAGGACTGTAGATCTAAAGCTCCTAAGAAAGGAAAGGGATTTGATGATACTCCTTCTATAAAGGTGAAAACCACCTCAAATGAAGGCGGGGATGTGTACTTGACTTCTTCTTCAAGTACACATGTAGATCATGAGTCATGGTTGATTGAATCAGGTGCTTCCTTTCACTTCACTTCCCATAGGGAGTGGTTCTACGAGTATGAGAAAGATGATAGTGGTGATGTCTTCTTAGGGGATGACAGGAATGAAAGAATTATCTGATGTATAAAAGTCAAACTGAAGTTGCAAGATGGAAGGATTAGAACACTTCCAGGTGTTCTGCATATTCCTGCATTGGCTAGAAAGTTGATTTCTGTAAGCAAGATGGATGATGCAAGTGTGTTGTAGTGGCTACAACCACCCTCCAGAATTTTGCCTTAGCTTCATTTTGGAGCCTCCCTACCAACTTTTCACAGCACCTTGTCTTGCTTCATCAAGTACACAAGATTCGATATTTTTCATACATAGAGACAGCTTGTCGATCAAAGCTTGGTGCATTCCCCTCACAGGTTGTTCACCCAGACTTGGTCCAGCTGCAAGATGAGCAGCTCCCCCAAGAAATTGTGCAATTATGGAGGGAAACCATCCTTCCCTCTAGAAATTATGCAATTCTATCTGGCAGCCTGCTAGGCTCCAGAATTGCATAATCCTGCCAGTCAGGGTTCACCCAGAAAACTGTGTAATCCTTCCCAGCAGGCCTGCTCAGCCCAAGAATTTCACAAGTCTAGGTAGCAGTCAGTTGCTCTACCCAGAAATTGTGTAAATCTCCTGGACAACCAACCTAATTCCCATTGAGAAATGTGCATTTTCTCCCAACAGTTGAGCAGCCTCATGCATGAGTAGTTGGGTTGACCAGTTCCACCCAAGACCAAGGAAACTTCACTTGCATGCATGAATTGATTTTTCCCATAATAGCAAAGGAAACATGCAAAAAGCATCTCATGATTGAGGGATCTATTTAATTCATTAATTAGACCATATGGGAAACCATGTTTAATTCTAGAATTTAGACAAAATGTGCGAAAATAAATAAATAAATAAAATAAAATAAAATCTTGAACAACGACACTCAAAAAATTAATTCACAAATCATAATAACTCAAAATTATAATAAGCAAATGGTCACGGAATAAAAAAAACTCCACCCTTAGTGATGTTATTAATATAAATCACACTATGCTCACAATCATGTTTAATATCCCTTTACATAACAATTAATTTTAGACTATAATTATATACTATGAAATCACTTTCTAACTAACTTATTTTAATAAAGATAAATTAAGTTACATTATAACCACCAAAACTCACACATACAAGCGAAAATGCATCATCACGTTAATCTAGTTATCCCAAGTAGTGATTGCAACTAGACAAACATAGATTATGTAGAAGGTTAGTGCTTTAAACCAATTAAAGAGATTGCAAGAAAAAAGGAAATTCTCCTATGAGTTTCCATCATATTCGTTATGGAAAAACTTGATTCTTTTGTTCACGATTTACATTTTCAAAAGTCTTACTCTTTTTCTCAGCTAGTCCGCCACTTACGTTTGTGAAAGGATAGGTTCGTTGTGTGCATTCTAGAAAGCGTGTTCATAGAGATTCATTTTCTTGGTTGAGCTTTGATTTTGTGTTTATAAAACATTCACTTCATTCTTCGGTGTGAGGCCCAAGAAATTGCACAGACTAAATGAATGAGCAAATCAAGATTATTCTCTCTCTTCTCTCATGTGGGCTCATGATCATGGAGGGGTCTTGTTCACTGCAAGTTGGTGATTAAGTGGGGCCACCTTTGAAAAGTGTGGCACGTTCACAAAAGTCATGAAGCGAGTAAATATATATGTATATACTACCTCTAATTCAAAAAAAACAAAGATGGGCTCCAATAACATTATTTTAAAATAATATGTGATATGTAATGCTCATATTTCAAACAATATAATAATCATTTCCCATTGAAACCTTTAGAAAATACAAGTGATCAATATAATATTCAATCCCAAAAATAATTCCAAGTCTTTTAAACAATATTCAATCCCAAAAATCTCGTACACTACACTAATATTGACCAAAATTCCAAGTCTTTTAAAGAAAAGTGTTGCATCTTATTGAATCAAAATTTAAAAACGTTATTTTATTTTATGTATAATTATTACATTTTTAGGAATTTGATATCATATATACATATATCTTTGGTGTGAGGACTGGGAAATCGCACCGAAAGAAATGAATGGGAAAGTCAATGTTATACTCTTTTTTCTTTGGTATTGGCTTACGATGATGGAGGGTCAATGCGAGTTTGTGATGAAGCGGGGCCATGTTTGAAAAGTGTTGCGCATCCATAAAATTCAAGTATTGAATCACAACTTTAAATTTTAAGTTCACAATATCTTCCTTGAGCTTGGCCTCCCTATCATCACAGATAATATTTCTTCTCGATCCTTGCATGTAGCTGTTAGTCTAGAAATCTCACCTTTAAGACCCTTAATAATATTCTCATCTTCACTATGTGCTTCAGCATGATCAAAATTTGAATCATCAAAATTATAACTCAATAGAAAACCATTAATATTTATACCTTTGGGTGCAAGATTTTCTGAAGTCTTCTCATCATCAGATCAATCATGTGCACTAGAGGAATGAGACTCTAGTGGAATAGGGTCTTGTCTTTGAAGGCCCTTCTTCTTGTTATTCTTCTTGTTCTTTTTTGTTGTTTCTCTTTTCTTATTCTCCATATTGTTGTTGGTACCATCTCCAAATACGAACTTTAGCTTGTCCCACATATCTTTGGAATATTTCAAACCTACTAGCCTCTTCAAATCATCATCATGACAATTCTTTTAGATTATAATTCTATCTTGTGCATCCTATTGTAAAACTTTATCTGTAATTGGATTCTTGCCACAACCTTCACATACTAATCTCCAAATGTTAGATCCATAAGATAAAATTTGAGATTTAGCATTTTTTATCCATACCTTGTAATTTGTAGCAGTGAAGACAACCATTCCTTGAGAAATCACTTGTTTTTTTTTTCTCTCTCCAACAAACCCTAGATCTACTCTCCAACGATTAAGCTACAACCAAGAGCCCCTCCCTAATACCAATTGTTCGAAATCGTTGAGAACTAGTGAGAGGTAGGGGTTGAATCAATGTGTGACTTCTTAATAATTTTTACCAATTAAAACTTCTTTACTAAATCACACATGTATTAAACAACAACACATTAAATTGTCTCATAAACATAAACCATATATGTAGCTTAAACAGGATAACCATGAGAGAAACAATAAATAACACATCAAAATAAATCGACAAAAGAGACACAAGATATCTAGTGAAAAACCCTTCACTAGGAAAAAAACAACCCTTGCTTCTATTGCACCACTCTAAATTTTCTATTCGGCAAAACATGTTTTTTACATAGATTTGTTAACTCCCATCAGCTAGGAGACTCAGCCTCATATATAATAGGCCAACAAAAATAATCCAGGAGACTCGATACTACTAGTTAGCTCATAATTTTGTTCTCCCATAGATCTATGGACTACCATCCGGTGAAAGCCACCACGATCAACAATCCTCACCCAACTATGATTGGACTATCCAACTGTCATTAGGTAGAGAAATTGTTCCTTTCACTGAAACTGTGTAATCATTGATCCACCCTTGAAGTCACTGCTACTTTACTCTACGTGAAACTCTTTTCATCTATTTTCATACTAGATCCCAAGACTTTCTACTCAAATTGATTCAGATCTACAATACGGTCTGCACCAAAAAGACAATCTCATCAAATAAAAAACACTACAAACATGCTCTCTACTCCAAAAAAAATAGTGGCCACAATCTATCCAATAAAAAATGAATAATATCATCACTAGCAACATAAAAATGTCACATACTCAACCATATTATCAAACCTTCACTGTAAAATATAATTATTGGATAATACAATCGACAGCATCAAACACAATGGCTATGTACCAAATGCACTAGCAGCACCTACAAAACAAATGTGAGAGTCACACATATGGAGCTATACCAAGATCTCCATCTCTATCAACACCTCTGCTACAATTCTGTGATCTATAATCTGAAGTTTTGAATCAATACACTACTTCAACAAATAGATTTTCTCATGTTGTTGCTAATAGAGCTCATGCGCTGAAGTAATATTGTTCACTAATAGTTCTAAAGCATATTTTCTCTATGCAACCTTCTCTAACTCACTCTCACACTGAACCGACCATCTATTAGATCCAAAATGTATATTATAAAACATGTAGGGACAAATGCACTTTTAAATTGGGATCAAAGGTGCACAAAGTTGACAAAATCAAGACACTATCACCACTACTTGTGCACTAAAGGTCTTCACATCATTTGATAGATTTTTTTTTTACATAAGTAAAAGAAAAAAATATCCTCAACAATTCTCCAAGTGAATACCACGGGCAAATGCCATGAGTATGCCAATACCCATGATACTTGTACCATGGTAATCTCCAAACCAATACCACAGGAAAATACCATGGTTATGTCAATACCAAGGTCTCTTCTACCATGGTAATCTCCAAAACAATACCATGGGAAAATACCTTGGTTATGTCAATACCAAGGACACATGTACCACGGTAATGCCAATACCAAGAATACATGTACCATGGTAATACTCCTGCAACATCATCATCAAGCCAACATAAGGTAACACCTCCATGAGCACCATACTACCATCAAGGTACATCATCAAATACTAACATCAAGGGTTGATATTAATGCCAACATAACCAACTCAATGTCAACTCAACTGGTTGTAACCATGCTATAAGGAAGACGTCCATACATCAGCTTGTCTACAAGGGGTTGACATCAATCCCAACATGGTCTAGCTACCATTCTGAAACCAATACCAATCATTATCTAGCTAGAAGCATGCACACCATAATGCAAACAAATTTGTCATCTATCTCGTTACTTTGTAGGTGATAAATTGCAAGAATTAGCTTTCATGTCCCATTTTAGTGGCAAGTCCTAGTTTATAGATTTAGGGTTTGGGACTTGCCATAACCATTTCGTTTCATCAATTGGCACTATTTGGGGTGAAATATTTTCGAGCGTAGCTCAAAACCCTCAACATTGTTCTATGCATCAATACCCTTCCAACAATGTGAAAATCACCTCCATCAAAGTTTGTAGGCAAAATTTATGCCTCCCACAAGTTGACCTAGTTTATTAACTAAGTGGATGCCATGACAACCCCATTACTTACATGTGGGGCTAGTCATATGAGGACTTTCTAGAGTATTATATAAGGTCTAAGATCCTAATATTAAGGGTTGAGGTATG
Organism: Pinus taeda; assembly: GCA_000404065.3. Classification (NCBI taxonomy): domain Eukaryota; kingdom Viridiplantae; phylum Streptophyta; class Pinopsida; order Pinales; family Pinaceae; genus Pinus; species Pinus taeda. Next base: position 5,443 of record APFE030607936.1, on the reverse strand, counting down.
CAAAAACCTTAATTCTAGATGACTATTAGACTAAGTTAAATATTGGGTCGTTAGGAAGAGAGAAGAAGCTTACATTCTTTTATCATTGTCCTTGCCCCATAGTTGAGCATAACATCTAGAGAGGAGATTTGAGAGCATAAGGAAGGAGGTAGAAGATGTTGTAGTATCCATTCAAACCATAGTGTCATTAGAATCTCCATAATGAGTGCCCCTTCCTTGTAATTGAATTTTGATAACTAAATAAAAGAGAATAGAGAATATGCGTCTCACCTTCTACCTAGGTTTTTCCTTACATTAGATTACTTTGGAAACATCTTTTGTTCATTTTGTGGATGGTGTGTTCATTTGCTTATTCTTTCATTATTGTATTTCAATTATTTTCATAAATGCGAGCATTAAGCTAGTAATAGTAAATATAGAATCTAAGAAAATAAATCAAAAATAATTTAAGATTTTAGAATATTGCAAGATCTATCGTGACAAACTATTCTAATGGAAGATCCACCAAAGTTTATAGATCATGTTAGAGATACACAATAAGAGGACTTGAGCATTAGCTATACATCTTAATTTTTTAGGTCATTTTCCACAAACCATCATTCAATTGCAATTTTATTTAAACAAGTTAATTGAAATATACTTTTTAGGTTAAGTGATTAATTAGGTTAACTCAACCTACCTAAATAGCTTGAAACTAGAGGTGGGATGATGAGATTTCCAATCCTTAAGTTTATCAATTAAGCCTACCTTCATTGTTGAACATTTATCTCCACTTATTATGAGATTACACTGATAGTAACTCGCCAAACCATATGGGAAACCATGTTTAATTCTAGAATTTAGACAAAATGTGCAATAAATAAAATAAAATAAAATCTTGAACAATGACACTCAAAACATTAATTCACAAATCATAATAACCCAAAATTATAATAAACAAATGGTCACGGAATAAAAAAAACTCCACTCTTAGTGATGTTATTAATATACATCACACTATGCTTACAATCATGTTTAATATCCCTTTACATAACAATTAATTTTAAACTATAATTATATACTATGAAATCACTTTCTAACTAACTTATTTTAATAAAGATAAATTAAATTACATTATAACCACCAAAACTCACACATACAAGCGAAAATGCATCATCACGTTAATCTAGTTATCCCATGTAGTGATTGCAACTAGACAAACATAGATTATGTAGAAGCTTAGTGCTTTAAACCAATTAAAGAGATTGCAAGAAAAAAGGAAATTCTCCCATGAGTTTCCATCATATATGTTATAGACAAACTTGATTTTTTTGTTGACGACTTACATTTTCAAAAGTCTTACTTTTTTTCTCACCTAGTCCGCCACTTAGTTTTGTGAAAGGATAGGTTCGTTGTGTGCATTTTTGAAAGCGTGTTCATAGAGATTCATTTTCTAGGTTGAGCTTTGATTTTGGGTTTATAAAACATTCACTTCATTCTTCGGTGTGAGCCCGAGGAAATCGCACCGACTAAATGAATGGGCAAGTCGATATTATGCTCTCTCTTCTTTCATCTTGTTTACTACAAGTTGGTGATTAAGAGGGGCCACCTTTGAAAAGTGTAGCACGTTCACAAAAGTCAGAAAACGAGTTGAGTACATATTACATCTAATTCAAAAAAATACTTGTGTATACACGAAATTTCAAAAAATACTTGTATATATACTACCTCTAATTCAAAAAAAACAAAGATTGGGCTCCACTATGAAAATAATATGTGATATGTAATGCTCATATTTCAAACAATGAAATAATCATTTCTCATTGAAGTCTTCAGAAAATACGAGTGATCAATATAATATTCAATCCCAAAAATAATTCTAAAGTCTTTTAAAGAATATTCAATCCCAAAAATAATTCCTAAGTCTTTAAACAATATTCAATCCCAAAAATCTCGTACACTAACATTAATTCCAAGACGTTTAAAGAAATATTATTGAATCAAAATTTAAAAACGTTATTTTATTTTATTTATAATTATTACCTTTTTAGGAATTTGATATCATATATATACATATATCTTTGGCGTGAGGACCGGGAAATAGCACCGAAAGAAATGAATGGTCAAGTCAATGTTATACTCTATTTTTCCTCTGGTCTTGGATTACGAATTTAAAAACGTTATTTATAATTATTAGCCTTTTAGGAATTTGATACCATATATATACATATATATTTGGCGTCAGGACCCGGAAATCGCACCGGAAAAAATGAATGGGCAAGTAAATGTTAATACTCTTTTTTCTCAGGCGGGGCCACGTTTGAAAAGTGTCGCGCGTCCATAAAAGTCGAGTATTGTATCACAGGTTCACAATTTGAGGAAAATAAGCCTATTATTATTATTATTTCCAGGGTGTATTCATTTCTTCAAAATGAATTGTGGTTGACATTAATTTATTTAAGTTTATTAAAAATTAAACTATAATATTTAATATTTAGATTAGAAATTCCCCGGATGCGGGTGGCGGATCATCCCAGCAGGACGAGGCACAGGTGTCGCCGCGTGTCCGTGACAGCTTGGCAAACCAGGCGCCGTCGATGTCTTAAGCGCTTCAGCGGTCATTCCAGGCATTCATTGCCAAGCAGGAGGGTGGGTAGACGGTACAGAAAATTCAATGCAGGTCCATGGCGTAGCAATACATCGACCTCTTCACGGCAGGATGCCATTCAGTCGCGACATTCCCGGTCTGAGCCTTCTCTGCAACAGAGAATGGGGAACTCGGATTGCTGGAGTTCAGAACTATGAGACTCAATGGTGGTCTGCGGGAATTGCAGAGGGTAATGGCCCTCAGAGTGCAGTCAATGTCCGAGAAGGCATAACCATCCCGTCGCTCCACATCTGGTGGCTCAATTGCTTAAGAACTCGCTCGCAGAACGCGGTGGACTCGGCCTCCAGTGATCGACAGTCTTGGAAGAAGGAGGCTCAATGGCCAGAACAAGGGAGAGGCAGCCGTGTCGCAGGGGTCGTGGAAGAGGAGCTTCCTCCAGTCGTTCAGCAGGGGCGGGAAATCAACACTGTTGCTGTTGTAATTGCCACAGGAGAGCAACAGCAACTCCGTTGCCTGCTCAGCAGCTCGTGGAGGTCGGCAGCGCGGGGGAGGGAGAAGCAAGGCTTCCTGCATTCGGTTCAGTTGTCTTCTCCTTGGGCAGTCCGGATGGGCACCAGGGCATCAACGCCCACATCACAATTATGTTCACCCAAGTGGCAGAAGATAAAGCTGGCGTGGTGGTGCCTCCAGGCGGTGGCGGAGAAGAGGTGGCGTCAGAAGCACAAGCTGAGCAGGGAGCAGGCGGCAAAGGGAAGGCGCCCATGGAAAGGTACACGCCCTCCCTGGGTCCAGCACCACCGGGCTTCACGGAGGAATCGTGGAGGGCAAGATGGGAAGGAGTGGAGGAAGGACAGGGATGGGCGTGAATTGTGGAAGAATAGGGTCCCTGTGAGGAAGCTGAGCAGCAGCTTGCAAGCCTTCAACCGCCATCTGCGAATCCCCAGGAATGAAGCTTTGCCGGGTAATCCTTTTTTGCAAGTTGATTATGCCGAATTTAGGTCTGGTTACCACCTCTTACAGTCAGTCTTGGTCAGTCGCCCCTGAGTGGGCATTCAAGTGTCTAGTAAGCATCATTCAGCACCTCGGTGCTTATGTTTCTGTTAGTCAAGTAAATCAATGTCAATTTTGGACAAGGTCATGGGTAACCAGCTGCAGCTGCCCCTGTGTGGGAGACTCAGACAGCTGGTTTCTTGTAAACTCAGTACCTGTACAGGGCTATTCCATGCTCAGCATGCATATCAGTTGTAAAAATCCTCTGTATTATAATATAAATAGCTAGATAGTCTTTTACCGAGAAAAAAAAAATATTTAGATTAGAAATTAATTAATATTTAAATCATGGAGGGATCTTGTTCATGAAGCGAGTCAAGTAGGTATATTAATGAAAATAATGCCATCGTACTACTTCTAATTTAAAAAATATTTATATAATGTATATATAACATTAAATTCTAGTAACATTATTTAAAAATAAATTAATAACCATGTAAGTCATTTGTAAAGTTTATATAAAATTTTTATCTTGATAATAAATTTTAATGTAATTATCACTCAAAACTTTCTCAATAAAATGAATATAATTAAAAAACCTAAATTCTATACTATAATAATCATTTCTCATCAAATCCTTCGGAAGATATGAGTCATCAATATAATATTCCATCCCAAAAGTAATTCCAAGCTTTTTAGACAATATTGAATCCAAAAATCTCGTACACTCATATTGACCGAAATTCGAAGTCTTTTAAACAAATATGTTGCCTGTTATTGAATCAAAATTTAAAAACCTTATTTTTTTATATATAATTATTAGCCTTTTAGGAATTTGATATCATATATATACAAATATCTTTGGCGTGAGGACCGGGAAATCGCACCGATAAAAATGAATGCGCAAGTCAATGTTATACTCTTTTTAGGAATTTGATATCATATATCTTTGGCGTGAGGAGCGGGAAACCGCACCGAAAGAAATGAATGGGCAAGTCAATGTTTTTCTCAGGTCTTGGCTTACGATGATGGAGGGTCAATGCGAGTAGTTTGTGATGAAGCGGGGCCACGTTTGAAAAGTGTGGCGTGTCCATAAAAGTCGAGTATTGAATCACAGCTTCACAATTTGAGGAAAATAACACTATTATTATGGGAGGGTGTATTCATTTATTCAAAATGAATTTTGGTTGACATTAAATTTAATTTAAGTTCATTGAATTTATATATATAATATATATAAATTAATTTAATTTAAATTTTCTTAAATTTATTTAGTTGTTTATTGAAAATTAAACTATAATATTTAAATTCTCCGGATGCGGGTGCAAAACAGTGCGATTAAGGTGATGGGACGGGCGTGCAGGGGAGGCCACCTGTCCGCCATGCGCAAAGGTGACCTGGACGTCGATGGAGAGGGACATTCCCGGAGGTTTGGTTTAAATGATAGGGGACGACAGCCAAGGAGTATTTACGCTCTGTCCATTTTTGACTGCGCAACAGAGGTCGGCTCCGCGGCAATGTTGCAGACCTTATTAATGGAGGGCGAGCTTCGAGATAGAGGAAACGATATTATATACAGTGGCAACACAGGAGTTACCATGTTCATTTGAGTATGGTCTAGGGTTCTTATGCCGCCTCTGGTGCTGACAAATTTCTTTGGTCTTGGCTTACGATGATACTCTTTTTTCTTTGGTCTTGGCTTACGATGATGGAGGGTCAATGCGAGTGAGTTTGTGATGAAGCGGGGCCACGTTTGAAAACTGTGGCGCGTCCATAAAAATCGAGTATTGAATCACAGCTTCACATAATCGTCTTCATCGCAACTTCTTGTCAGGTTTTCTATATATATATATATATAATATTTTT